>JZKD02S1451573.1:85029-97070 GCA_000966675.3 Picea glauca
TTTAAAGTTCTCATTTTTATTTTAGTGATCATGGCATAATTTTATTAAAGATTTATTATGAATGGGATTTTAGGTTCTTTTTCCTGTTATAAAATTTGTTTGGTTAATAGTAAAGTTTTAAATTTATTTTTAAGTAATTTTAAAAATTAAATAAAAATGTATTTCTAAATAATAAATTAATATTAATTTATTGTTTTTTTTGTAAATAAAAAAGGTTGTATTTCGTGATTAATTCGTTGTCACTATACAAAACTGATAAGTGTCACGAGCTTGCCACATGTTCTGTCAAACTAGTGGAAATCGAAACAAGTGGCAACCGTTTATAGTTTCAGCCAAAAATAGCAACTGCCACTTGCTCCACCATTTAATTGGAAACCAAAGCAAGTGGCAGTTGGTGGTGTTGACAGGTCTATCTGGACATACAATCAAAAGATCATAATTCAAACTAAACAAAAAACTAAACAGAGAACCAGAGCAGGGAGACAGAAAAAAAAATCCATTTCCATGTAAGCAAGGTGTAGAGGACTGAGAAACTTTAAACATTAGGAGGGTTGTGAGAATAGTGGAACCTGCCATCCGGAGAGCTGCTATGAGGAGTGTCGTCGCTGGGTATGAGTGCAAAGGACTACGCACAGGTTGGGCACCTCTTTTTGACTGGCGTGTTCTAGAAAGCGTCGAACAACATGTCGATTCTGTTGCTAATGAGGGTATGACGGTGGAGTTGCTCCATCATGTAGCCCCTCATCTAAAAAATGAGCTCCAATTGCTTCAGACTAAAGAGATTGGGTGGACTCTTGTCGCAATCCACAACTGGGTTGAGCAGGGGGGCCCAGTCAGGCAGTCCTTCATGGGGAGTTCCTCCAGGACTATGCAAGTGGTGCCTTCCATGGTTTTCGTTGGATCCATAGCTACAATGTTGGTGTTGGGGTTGTCTTGGGCATCCAAGACCATGTAGAGGAGGGACTCTGGTGGAACCTGAATTGGGTCCTCCGAGATTTCCTCCTACATGAAGGCCATTGGAGGTGTGGTCAGCTTAATGATTAGTTGTGCCCGGGCTATAGATAAATCTCTCTCCAAATTGTGCAGGCATCTCTGCCTTGCAGCATAACAGTTCCAGGAGGATCCCTGCCTATGTTTCCCTCTCTCTCTCGACATGGTAGATCCTGGAGGCCGAAGAAGTATGAAAATGAGGCTAGAAAAGTTAGAGAGGACCAAAGTCAGATCCCCGAGCAGAGCGAAGAGACAGAGGGAAGAAGAAGAATGGTGAATGTCATGGCCGAGATGGAGAATTATCCAAGGAGATGATAAGACCGTACAGCCTCCCTCGTACCTATCATCATCCCCCTGTAATTAATCAGTGAGGGCATCATTAATCCTGCACGGGGAGCTCTCCTCCCTCCCTCTGTGAGCGTTTATGGTCATCCTCCATCCAAGAATGGGCTTTGGGGTGGCGGTTGGCCATATTTATGGTGAGGTATGCATGGGGGATGCGTGGCCTCCCCTGGGCTATGTGTCACCCCATCCGAGGAATATTAATTTATTGTTAAGTAAAGAGTTGTTTTATATTTTAGAGGATAAAAGAAAATTAAGATATTATAATAAGGCAATAAATTTTAATTTAAAAAATAAAAAGTATTTCTCGGTTATGTTTTGAGTAGCTTAAAAAAAGAAAATTAGCATTGCAAAAATAAAAATAAACTCTCACATTCATGGTCTTGGACAACTCCTAAAATCATTTATGTGCACATAATTGGACAACTTCTAAAATAATTTAGAATGGTGGGAAATAGACAAAATTATTTGTTTATTTTGTAAAGCATTGGGACAAACGGTAAATCAATAAAAAACTACAGTTCATTATGCAGGGATTTCGGGAAGTGAACTTGCTCCCTTCGAAAATCTTCTCCCATACTCCTTTTTCGAGCTCTCTTCGGGCTTCAAATATTTGGGATATTTTTTAAAGACTGGTGCATACAGGGCGGAAGATTGGGATTGGTTGATAACAAAAATTACAAAGAGAATAGAACTATGGTGCAACAGGTGGTTATCCCTGGGGGGCATATACACACTGGTAAAAATAGTGCTCGAAGGCCAGCCAGTTTATTGGATGTCAATGGAAGCTATTCCTCGATCAGTTTTAAAGAAAATCAGAAAACTGATGTTCAAATTCTTATGGAATGGAAACAAAGATACTCACAGAATCCACCGTTGCAGATGGGATTTACTCTCAAGACCAAAAACGTTTGGGGGTTGGGGACTTAGAAATCTTGTAATGTTTAATACGACACTCAATGTTAACACACTGTGGAGGGTCTTGAATCAGCAGGGGATTTGGCACAAGGTCCTAAGGGATAAGTATCTAAAGAATTCTACTGTTATCAATTGGTACAAGCTGGCTAGTTAAAAAGTTAGCGCAGCATCAAGGATGTGGAATAGCCTGGTACAAATTGTTCATGTTATAATTCATTGGTTGAGTTGGTCCCCAGGGAAGGGACATTACATTAATTTAGGTATATATCAGATTCTCGGTATTGGACAAAAGTCTTTCCTTTCGGAAGAATTAAGATCGATGCTAAATCTTAAAGGAATAACTACACTGGCCCTTGCCTCTGTCTCACAAGATCTGATTACTCTATCCGATATTTGGACTAGTAGTAGGGACTTGGGACTATCGGGCAGCTTAGTGTTAGAAAAACAAGACCACGAAGCAATAAAATAAAACAAATGCGGAAACAAAACACAGAAGATACACAATACAAGAGAGACACAGATTTATGTGGTTCACCTAGTGTGGGCTACGTCCACCAGAGAAATTGCCAGGTCCTTTCTTTATTATTATCCAGCAAAATGAAGGGATACAACCTACAGCAAAACCCACTGTACCTTCCTCTTATTTCTCTCACAGTCTCCTCTCTCAGAATACAATACTTGCCAACATACATAGCTGCAATACATTTCCATCAAAAAAGAGGGTTGCCTTCTAGGGAAAAAAACCCTAACATAATCTCTATCGTTAGATCTGTGACCTTATAATGAACGGTCTAGATTTACAATGAAATTACAATATAATTTTACAAGGCAATTTTTGCTTCCGGGGCTTCGCCCCCGAACCCCATCTGGGGGCCCGCTTACCCCCAGACCCCCCAGTCGTGGGGTTAGCCCCCCTGGACCCCACAGAGGGGGTACCCCCGCTCTGCACTCCCCCGCATGGAAGAGTGTACATACTTCTGGGGTGTAAATACTTCATGGGGTATAAACACGGCTGAAAGTAAAAGACCTCTAAATCAGGAATATAATCAGGCTCCATAACCAACAATCTCCCACTTGCAGACTGATCTCAACAACTCCACCGCTGCTGTATATTGATGCCAACGCCCTCAACCCGCAGGTTGAAAGGTCCATGTCAGCACATAATCTTTCCTTCTCTCACGGCCCGAAGAAATCTAAACAACTCTTCTATTTCCCTATCGGGAAATCTGCACCCACAACAACTCTTACGAGATACCCTCTTTACACTCGGGAGATCGGACTTTGCGACTTCGCGAATCTAGTGGTCGAGCGTTGGTCTCTTGAATCCCCGAAACCCGACAACAGTAAATGATGACCCTTCTCTTTCCCTTTCGGGATTTTCCCTATCAGGATTTCGGTGATCGCGATGTCAAGGAACTTGTCTCCACAATTCCCAAATCCCAATATGCCGAAACTCTGATACACTCGCGTGTTTGACCCTTCAATGTCACTTCACTTTATCGGCACTTCGGACTTCGCGATATCGTGAATCCTAATGCAATGAGTTCATGACTTCACCCCATGAAACTCCGAAATAGTATGCCACCTGTCCACTTGCTCACTTTTCTATGGCCCCACAAAATCCTTTGACATTCAGGATATTACGTTTCGTGATATCGTGATTCCCGTTGCAATGTTTATGGGACTTCAACCTACGAGACCCCGATATGGCCAACCACGTGTAAATCCAATGGCCTCGGTGGCTTGGATCTACGGTTCTGCCCCTCCTGAGCTTAGAACCCTTCGATGCTTTCCCCATAACTCTCCTGCTCCTTCGCAAGATCTAATGGCTCACAGAAATTCGTGAATTCTCCTCGGAGAATTCCGACCGTCCGTTCCTCCTTAGCGATTTCTATGAATAGCTAAGTGTTCCTCCACCAACTTGTCCACCTGTACGCAAACTTATGACGCTTTCTTAATTCCTCCAAGTGCAACTTCTGTGCAACCCTTTGAGCGGTTATAAGGTTTTATCCTTACTGAGCTTCCTTATAACTTCAAGTCTTAGAGAAGACTCTTGCATGCACTCCTTGCGACAACCTTCAGACACTTCCCAGTGCTGAATTTCCTTCGAACCTGTGCACACCTGCAGCAGCAGTATTTAAATCCTTCCCTCATGTTCACAACCCTGAAACTTCACTTGGCCTGCGCACTCCTTGCATGGCTCCTGTGCCCAACTACACCTTTTGGGTGAATGAGAACAAAAGCTATCCCTATCTGAACCCTCTGTCAACGCACTCCTTGCAGACACTCCAACTGCACTCCTTGCAGGAACTCTTGCTCAGATAGAGAAACAATTGAAACTCATTCCATTGCCCTTTCCTCTTAGATTTCAAACATTCAACAGGAAATCATTCATACATAGCATAAAAGAAAATGTATAATAGGAAACAAACATTCATGAGCATAACATTCAAAGATGCATACACAGAGAATATATGAACACCATGAGTTTGAATCACAACTTCCTTTGTATTAATTCAGAACTTCTGTATATGGAGTCTGCTACACATCTCTCTGCTTCTCTTCTATGCTCTTGAATAATGTTACAATACACAAGGAGGGTGTCTATATCCCGTTTCCCTCTTGTGCTCTAAAACTATCAAATCTAGAATCAAATTCTACCTACCTTACATTAACTACTTTAAATGCCTTCTACCTACTAAGGACGAGAGCGAATTGCTCAAGGTATGTTTACATTATTCAAGTGCGCTTCTTCTTAATGGCTTCATTTAAGATTGCGCATCAACTTCAAAGTGGTTTCAAAATTTGTGCTGGCGCTTGTCCAGCTGTCTTCTGGCTTCCGCGCTAGCTCGCTTGATATTGGCGATGCTCCTGCATCATACTCCCTCGCTTGAAAAATTTCATGGTCTCTTGTCCATGAGCTCATGCATGGTTTGTCCATGCTTCTGTATTTCTACTTCGCTCTCCCAGCTGGCATCTTCAACTTGATGGTCCTTCCACTTGACCAGATACTCAAAATATTGTTTTCTCCTGGTCGTCTTGCTTACTCTTTTATCCAGTATGCACTCCATCTGTGGCTTCACTGCAACTAGCATCTGCTTTGTCCACTGGATCACTGGCTACTCATATCCATTCTCTGCTTCCTCAACATTATACGAGTACAAATCAGATATATTGATTATTGGAGAAATTCCGATCCCATCAGGTAATTCAATCTCGTAAGCATTTGCCCCAAATTTCCTCAAGATTCAGAACTGTTCAAAGGATTCGCAACGAATCTGAACTTTAGTACAGCGTATCATCCCGAGTCTGATGGACAGATAGAGAGAGTGAACAGAGTAATAGAAGACATCCTGAGAATGTATGTGATGGATAAACCATCGAGGTGGGAAGACTACCTGCATTTGGTAGAATTCGCCTACAATAATGGGTATCATGCATCATTGAAGATGAGGCCATTCGAAGCGCTTTATGGAAGAAAGTGCAACACTCTAGTGAGCTGGGATAATCCAGTAGAGAGAGTAGTAGTTGGGCCTGAGATACTCAAAGCAATGGAAGACCAAATGATAAGAATTAAACATAATCTAAAGGTTGCCCAGGACAGACAGAAAAGTTACGCTGATAGTAATAGAACCCATAGAGAATTCAAAGTGGGTGACCATGCTTTCCTGAAAGTGAAAACTAACAGGAGTTCCCTGAAGCTGGGAAGTTGCGCCAAGTTGGCAACAAGATTTTGTGGGCCATTTGAGATCCTGGAAAGGATTGGGCCGGTTGCACACAAGCTTGCATTACCTGCATCTATGACTATACATAATGTGTTTCATGTTTCATTGCTTAAGAAATATGTACCTGATGCTAATCATGTTATCGATTGGAATGTGATTCAGGTGGAACTAGAAGGTGTCCTAAAAGTGCATCCTGTACGCATATTGGACAGCAAAAGAAAACAGCTCCGAAATCGAGTTATAGAGCTTGTAAAGGTCCAGTGGACCTGGTACGGTCCTGAGGAGGTGACTTGGGAGCATGCAGATGTTATGCGGGCAGAGTACCCGCATCTTTTTGAAAATTTTTGAAAAGCTTGCAGATGCTGTGTAAAGTTGCACTAAGGATAGTGCAAAAATAAGGGGAGGGGGATTGTAGTTTCCCCAAGGCCGAGCCCCATTGCAAACCATGTTCTGAAAGAAATTGTAATTATGTTTTATAGGCTGAACATTTAATAAAATTGTAAACATTGCCAGGTGAAGACCGACCATGATGAATGAGTGAAGGGGGACTAAGCATCCATAGTGAGGGCAAGGAATTAGGGGCTGGAAGGTGGGAAAAGGGGCTAAGTGTTGAGCCTAGGGGGCTAAGCCTAGGGGGATTAAGCCTGGGAATAATATTTTAATATTATCGCAAAAGACATGTGCATTTTATGTTTTATCCTAAATTTCTGGCAAGGGGAGAACATGCAAGGGAGATGCGTGCTGGTGGAACGCATGCAGTTTCATGGCTGACAAGTGTCAACCCTGACGCATGCGAATAAAATGGCCAGGGTGAGCCATGAGAAAGGTTCCTCCCCATTCTACCCGATTGTTGGAACGCGTACGGAGGCCTGGATAGTACTACCAACCTGACTCCTGCATAGAACCTTCGTGCACCCCTGTGATTTGAAAAGTTTGTGTCTGGTTCTGAGAAAACTAGTGTGTATATTCCCTGAATGAGAAGCCTGCGTGGATTTGGGAAAAGAGTCTGTGTTTGTTCTGGAAAGTTGGAACACCCCTTCTCTGTTCTAAACCGAGGAGTCTGAATCGACCCCTACGTGGACGAATTGTTGACGACTTGTCATGCATCCCTGAGAATACAGAGTGTGAGTCTATTTCATGTTGCCAAATTAAGAAAACAGAAGTGTCTCGTCCCTGCTAAGCCTAGTTATACTGTTGCACCTGTCTGGAACTGCCTTGGGGTGTTCGTGTTTGTATTCCCGTGGATTGTGGTGGATGTGTAGTGTTTGATCTTGTGTGGCTTGTGGTTCAGTTTGCACAACACTCTATCCACGTGAGAGAGGTGGTTTAAGTTGGAAGAATAGGTTGTTGGACCTGTGAGCGACTCCCTCCAGGTGAGAGAGTGCGCATAAGAAGGAGAGAACTCCTGGAAGGAACCTTGTAGCTGCCATAGAGCCCGGAGACTTCCGGTCCAGCCTGTTTCTGTAACCCAAGGAAAGGGAGATTAGCAGCCGAAGGACTGTCTACGTGACAAAGAAGGTGTATACTCCTGGGGTGGAACAGGCATGTGGGGAATGAGGGTCTGTAGGCCGTGAGCATGGGAGGTTCCTAGGAGAGAATCCCTTCCTTGTGGTTGTGTGTTGTTTTCCCTGTAACCTCAACCTAGCCTAGATTTCCTTGCCTTGGGGTGGAGCTTAGTCCCAGCTCAGGGGTGACCCATTGCCGAGCTGATGAGCAGTGCGGCCTATGGCTGGGAGGTTCGTGGAAGGCCTACACTTGGTTGGCGGATTCTACCACTGTTAAAAGATAAGTATTTGATTATGCCTTAATCATATTTGCACGACTATGCTGCTTATGTTATCATGATTCCGCTGTGTATATGAATTAGTATGAAATGCTATTGATATTTAAGTATGGCAGTAACTCATATGAATACTCTGTGTAGAATGTGTTTATTTGTTTAAGTGCATGGGATTTATAATACCGGTACGAGTTATGTATAGAGAGTGGTGTTATAGTCTTCTCTTAATAGCAATTAAACCTTGGAAGTTGAATAGGTGCGCTACAGTTTGGTATCAGAGCCAAGGTTTCGACCCTAAGCCTAGATGGGCCAGTGGAGCGGTCTTTGGACCGAGAATGTGAAGGGAAGTTGGGTCTGGAAGGCCAATTTTTTACCCTGGTTTGTTCCAAAGTGTCAAGGAGTTACTTGACGAGTTTTTAAAGCTCAGGAGGTATAGCGGCGTTATGAAACCTCCGCCGGTGTAGTATAAGTCCACAAGGAGAGAGGACTCCACACCGGAAGTGTAGGAGCTTTATGATCTGTTCGGGAGGAAAGGTGAGCCCTCTTGACCGTTAGATCTGGAAAGCGTGCATGGGGTGTAAGCCCTTTGGAATTGCACAGGAGTGTGGAAATTGCGATACGCAAAATCTTGAATTAGATTTGGACTGTCCGATGTTCGGAGGCTACGTGTCAAAAGATTACCCATATCAGAAATCGAAAATTGGGGATTCGGGAGTTCTGTTGACAAGAGATTGGGCTCTCACCTTAATAAATCCCGACCTATAATAGGTAGATGTGAGCATGTGGTTAAATCCCAATGAATGGACGAGATTCCTTTGGGGAATCTCAAGGGTTGTAATGACCGTTAGATGTGATGAAGAGAGGTCAGCTTTAAGTTGGGGTGTGAATGTGGATTAAGGTAAGTAGTGAGCAGATCTGGACAGCCAAAGTCCACCCGCCCAGATCTATGGCTGAGGCTTCATTCCGGGACCCCCTTTTCATTCTGTCATTAATGGGGGGGGGGTCCGGAATTGGACGTGTAACTCTTGAACGGTCGAGATTATTTCACCTTGATCAACAGTGCTCAGTTGGATTCCGGATCCCCCTTGTCATTCTGCCTTTAATGGGGTGGGGGGTCCGGAATGGTATGGTGTGTACGATGGGGCCCCCTCCTGTCATGTTGACTACCGTGTCACGTTTCCCTCTCTGCCACCTGTACTCCACTTAACTGTGCGATGGGGCCCGTTCTCATTGGCGGTCCTCTAGCCCTGTTGGGATCTATTTCCTTTGGCCATTCGCTAGCCCTGTCGGGATTTGACAGTTGCAGAGTCGAATGATTCGACATTCCTGTGGCACTGAG
Source organism: Picea glauca (assembly GCA_000966675.3). NCBI lineage: Eukaryota > Viridiplantae > Streptophyta > Pinopsida > Pinales > Pinaceae > Picea > Picea glauca. The sequence continues at coordinate 94,124 of JZKD02S1451573.1, forward strand.
TCACGAAATACCAAGAGGCTCCATGATTATTTGACCTGTGATACGGACCCACGATCACATGGGAGCCGACAGAGGAAGGGCGAGCTTATGCTAGGCCTCCATAGATATTTTTGGGCTCTGAGTCTGCGGAAATCAACAAAAAATTTTGATTTGGTAGTGGGTGTGTGACAAAGTGTTGCATCAAGTAAGTTAGTAGACAGCGATTTCGGGATTTCGGCAAATGGAAGTTCAAGATGTGTGGATGCATGAACCTCCGACACCCAAAACCTCGAAACGCCAAAAGGATCTGCGCCGAAGATCTGAGAAAGATATGACTGTTGGATTTTACTAGGAGTGGACGTGGACACATGGAGATGTACCATGTGCCAGTGGGTTGAGAAGAGAAGCGAGAGAGGTGGGACCCGATGACGTTGTTAAAAGTGACGTGGACCCTTATGAACGTGGCATGTACCACCGTGGTTGTGGGTGACCACTGTGCTATGTGGGCCTAGAGGATAAAGTAACTCAGAATTTCGGAAGTCGGGGTTTGGAAAGGAAAGCAAGTTTGAAAGCCTTGTGGGCTGGAAACCTGAAACCCGAAGTCTCAAAATCCCAAAGTGTCGAAAATGAAAGTTTCGAAAACCCAAAAATTACAGATCCGAACGAGAGCTCAGAAAACTTATTTGAATTGAAATGTCTTTTGTTTTTGTTCGTATTGGCTTATAAATGTTGAGGATTGTTCCTGAAGGTTTAATGGCCTGACAAACCTCAAATTTAATTGCATAGTGCATGTGCAGAGTTCAACGGAGGTTTGGACTCCAGTTAAAAAATGTCGAGTATGGAGTGGGGAAAGGTGCAGGTTACCCCTGAAACAGAAGACAAATGGGAAGGAAAGGATGTCAATATGGGAGTGGAAGGATCGAACTCCAATGGGAACAGAAAAGAAAATCTTAAGGAAGGACACATAATGAAAATCATTGAAGGATTGAAAAGAGAGGCCAAGGCTCACCGAGCTGATAGCTGAAAGATCATGAAAGTCAGGGATCAATAGGGTGAATTAAACTTAAAATTTTTGAAGAGCCTGGAAAAAATAGAGAAGAAACTCAAGAAAGGAAGAGACTCAAGTACGACGGAGAGTTGCAGAACCCGTGGGAGAAGAAGTAGGTTGAGGAGTGGTAGACGACATCTTAGTCGCTCCCAAAGACATTCTGACAGGAAGACACACAATAGTTCAAGCCCATCCCCTAAAAGAAAACTTCAAAAATTTGGAAAGGAGGTATTGAAAGGGGAGATGAACAAGATTAAGCCTCCAACATTTACTGGAGAACATAAGAAGGAAGAAGATGTCGAGACATGGTTGCTTGGCATGAAGAAATACTTCCAACTGCAAAATTATTCCACCCATCCAAAAGGAAGAATTGCAATGTACCAACTGAAAGAAAAAGCATCCATGTGGTGGGATCAGTTAGTGCAGGTGAAGCACATCAGAGAGAAAGAGGTCACTTGGAAGGAATTTAAGAGATATTTCGAGAAGAAATACCTGACTAAAAGATACTATGACAGAAAGATGAAGGAGTTCTTCGAACTCAAGCTAGGCAACATGACTATTGATGAGTATGAACGAAGTTTCCTAGAACTACTGAAGTATGTTCCATTCATCAAAGATGCGGCTGTCAAGATTCAGAAATATCTAAGTGGACTGCCACCTTCCATGAGTGACAAGATTCAATATGATGATCCTAAGACCATGGAAGAAACAATAAGAAGGGCCAAATGCTTGTATGAACAACAAGGATAAAGGCCTACCCATCGGAAGGCTTGGAATGATCGGAGGAAGTTTAAGAAGGAACAGAGGCAGAAGGGAAACAAGCCTTCCTTTTTCAGAAACAGTCCTTGGGGACAGTCATCTTTTAGAGAACCCAGGAAAATTGAAGGGAGTGAGTAGGTGCCAAGACCGCCACCTATGGAGTGTTGGGGCTGTAAAGGGAATCATAGGTACAGAGACTGCCCCCACAAAAAATACAAAGCAAGAACTGTCCATACTGATCAGCAAGCTAAAACAGTGGAGGATATGGGTAGTAGAATGTCGAGGATCTACGCAGCCCTGGACAACAAGCAAGCAAAATTTCAATCGCACATGATTGAAGTGGAAGGTACGATCAACAACCAACCACTTTTTATTTTAATTGATTCAGGGGCTAGCCATAGTTATGTAGATCCTAGAGTGGTGGAAAGTTTGCATCTAACGAGAAGCAAACATGAGAAGTCTTGGTTAGTGCAGTTGGCCACAGGGACCAAGAGGAAGGTCACTAAATTGGTTAAGTCCTGTTCAATGGACATGAAAGGAATGAGCACTAAGGCTGAATTGAACATTCTGCCTTCAGGCTCATACGATTGCTTAATTGGGATGGACTGGTTGGACCAGCACCATGCCCTTCTGGATTGCCGTAACAAGAGGTTTAGATACCTGAACGAGGAGGGAAATTAGGTAATAGTCCTAGGAATTCCCAGAGTCATGACTGTGAGGGAAATCTCAGCCATGCAGCTGAAGAAATGTTACCGAAAAGGCTATCAATTATTTGCAACTCGGATGGAAGAAGCATCCCAAGATGAAGTCTCGAATCTGGAGGACCATGAAGTACTCAAAGAATTAAAGGACATATTTTAGGAGGTAGGTGGACTACCTCCGAGGAGGGACATCGATTTTTCTATAAATTTGATGCCTAGAGCAGCTCCAGTTTCGAAGGATCCTTATAGAATGAGTACACCAGAGCTGAAAGAGTTGCAATTGCAGCTCAAAGAGATACTAAAGAAAGGTTACATTCGCCCCAGTGTGTCATCGTGGCGTGCCTGGGTCCTATTCGTGAAGAAGAAAGATGGGACGTTGAGGCTGTGCATTGATTTTCGGTAGTTGAATAAGGTCACTATCAAGAACAAGTATCCTCTGCCAAGGATTGATGATCTTTTT
>JZKD02S1451573.1:123731-142596 GCA_000966675.3 Picea glauca
TCTTTACATATTGAAATGCAGGAACAAAAACAAGTAGTAATAATTGATATCCTTTATGACATCTTCATCACCCAATCCTGGTCTCCTCCAACTTGAGCCACTTACTAATCTTGAATCCAACACCGAGTCCTAGTTCCTAAGGTCATAATTCTTGAGGTCAAAGTTTCTAAGTTCATAGCTCTTGAGGTCAAAGTTTGTAAGTCTATAACCTCTGGAACTTTGACCTCACGAACTATGACCTCGGGAAATTTCACCCCAAGAACTATGACCTCTGGAACTTTGACCTCAGGAACTATGACCTCAGCAAATTTGATCTCAGGAAGTATGACCTCTGGAACTTTGACCTCAGGAACTATGACCTATGAAAATTTGACCTCGAGAATTACGATCTCGGAAATTTTGACCTCAAGAACTATGACGTCATGACCTATGACCTTAGGAACTTTGAGCTAGGGAACTATGACATCAGGAAATTCGACCTGAAGAATTACAACCTTAGGAAATTTGACCTAGGGAACTATGACCTTAGGAACTTCAACCTCAAGAAATTTGACTTTAGTAACAATGACCTATAAAACTATAACCTACAAAACTATGAACTTAGGAACTATGACCTCTGGAACTATGACCTCAATAATTTTGACCTCGAGAACCATGACCTTAAGAAATTTGACCTCGGGAACTATGACCTCTCGAACTTTGACCTCGGGAATTATAACCTCTAGAACTTTGACCTCGGGAACTATGACCTTAGAAACTTTGACCTCGGGAACTATGACCTCAAAACATTTGCAAGGTCATAGTTCCTAAGGTCATAGTTATGTAGGTTATAGTTCTGTAGGTCATTGTTACTAAAGTCAAAGTTCTTGAGGTCGAATTTCCTAAGGTCATAGTTCCCTAGGTCAAATTTCCTAAGGTTGTAGTTCTTCAGGTAAAATTTCTTGAGTTCATAGTTCCCYAACTCAAAGTTCATAAGGTCATAGTTCATGAGGTCATAGTTCCTAAGGTCAAAATTTCTGAGGTCATACTTCTTGAGGCCAAATTTTCTGAGGTTATAGTTCCTGAGGTCAAATTTCCAGAGGTCATACTTCCTGAGATCAAAGTTCTTGAGGTCATAGTTTCTCGGGTCAAAGTTCCAGAGGTCATAGTTCATGCGGTGAAAGTTCTTGAGGTCATAGATCATGAGTTCAAAGTTCCAAAGGTTGTAGTCTCAGGAACTTTGACCTCATGAATTAGGACCTTAGAAACTTTGACCTCAGGAACTGACCTCTTGAAATTTGACCTAAAGAACTAGGACTCGTTGTTGGAGTCGAGACTACTAAGTGGCTCAAGTTGGAGGAGACCTAGATTGGGTGATGAAGATGTCATATAGGAGATCAAGTATTGTTATAGCCCTAAAATTTCCTACTCATGCATACATGGCATTGACCTTTCTACTCGCATAATTTTCCAATTCACTGCTGAGCAAGTCTATTTAAAAAATCATTTTTTGGAGCATGTATGCACCCTGCTGCACTATTACCCACGTACATACTCTTGTTGCATGCTAGACAGCCCATGTACATACGCTTGTTTCACACTAAACAACCTACGTATACCTCCAAAAGTTGTAAAAAACAAAAAGTTGCAAGGAATTCAGTGGAATTTACAGGTTATTGGAGGTTCCCCAACCAATTTACCTACTATAGCCCATCCCCAAAACAAATAACTATCCTTTTGTCATATAAAAAGAGGTCTTGGGGTCTCATTCCACAATCAAGCATTAGAACGGTGAAACTATGCTCAAATCCTTTTCCTTCCTTGCCCAAGTATTTGCAACCTTTCTTGAGTTATTTCCTTAGCATTCCCTCTCCAGCCACATTTTCTCCCATACAATCCCATCCCTTCCCTTGAAGAGATAAAGTTGATTGTGAGAGAAGGTATTTAGAAGCTGCACTTGGAGCATTGTCAAGAGGATACCAGACCAGGTTCGTGGATCGTCGGCCTGCAAAGGTTGTAATCTCCAATCTTTGAATATTGAATAAAAGAATCTCTTTTCCCTGTCCCAAATGATGGTTTTTATGTCTTTTCTTTGATTTATACATAAAAATTTATATCTAACCCTAATCGATGAATATAAATAGTATGTATATAGCATTGTTTTCCTAGTTGTGGATGCAGGTTGGCTTTGGGAGGAGACTTGCAACCTTGGGAGCTACAAAGCTTGAGGAGGTCAGCAGCAAACGTTGGATTAAAGGTACAATTTTTTACTTACTCTTTCACTGCTTTCTGTTCATCTATTTTGGAATGTTTGGGGTAGTGTAGGAATTAGATTGACTTTTAAGGGACTCATTGCTCTGTCTATACTTAGAACCCTGGTATAGTTATATGGGGATTTTCCCACTAGCAAAATTGGCGACTCCATTGGGGAGTCTCTCTAGGGTTTTAGAGGGATTTTTTTGGGTTTTGATTGGCTTCTTGATTGCCTTTTGATTTTCAGTCAAGTTCACTGAGTCTTTTAACTGTCTTTGGTCACCTGCAAGGTGCCTACCAGTTTTTCCCTACCCTGTAAGTCTACCTAGTCTTTTATTTTTGAAAAGTATCAGAGGTGTATGTGCCCTACTTTGGATCAGCCCACGTACATACACGCTCTGCAAAGTAGACAACCCACGTACATACGCAGGGTGTTGGTACAATAGCCCGTGTCTCTGTGTTTTATAAGGTTTTTAAAAAATAGAGATTTCTTCTCTCCTGACAGAAGCTTTGTTGCTTCTCGGGCCTTATTCAACCCTATAGGGTATCTGTTAGTGGTTTTTGGTTGGGTTATAGATTTGTTTTAACTTGCTTGTTGTAAAGAAATCTTATTGTGTTTCCTAGCATTTTTAGCTTATTTTTAGCTTGAATTTTAAGAAAATTGAGTTGCATTTTGAAGAAAAAATCCCAAAATTGAGTTGCATTTTGAAAAAAAATCCCAAAATTGAGTTTCATTTTCAAAAAAAAATCCCCCTCATGGCTGGGGGGGGCCATGAATCGTGTATTCTATAGTTTCTTTTAGCATCTTTTGTTAGTTCTGCTTTGATTGGAAGAAAAAAAAAACTAGTTTTTTATGTCTCTTTCTTTCTTTGCATTGTTAGTTGAAAAAGAAAAAGAATTAGCATAGGGTTGTGTTTTCTTCTCATCTTGAAAGCATTTCAAAAGAAAATTCAGAAATAAAATCCTTTCATTTGCTCTTTTGTTTCACTTGAAGGTTGCATTGTTCTTTTTTGCATGGAAAGGAGAAGTTCTAATAAGTTTCATTTTTACAAGAGTCTCCAACAACACCAGTTGCACGTTCATATCCTGTGAGTAAATCAAGCCTTAAAATTAATGCTTAACTTAAAATATATTAGACTTTATGTTTGTAGGGTTCACCAACCAGTTTAGGCTTTTAGGGCCTTGAAATATGTGTGAAGAGGAAAATCTTCAAGGCCATTTAAAACGAACATTGGAGTCTGAGATAGGGAGTGTCTAAAGCCCAGTGTCGTAAGAGTTAGTCGGGACCCCCCTCTAACATAGGGGATAAACACGAGGTCACGTGGGGAAAGGTAGAGGAGATAACCCCTCAAAAGCCGGACAAAACATAGTGGGGATTGTATATTGAGGGTCTTTCTTGGCAACACTACTAATCGCATTTACCTACGGAGCATCGTGGACCTCGAATCCATTCGAGATCCTCAATTGTCCTCTGGACCAATTTATTTCGGCACCCTTCAAGGGCTTCAAACTTGTTATCTTGCTCATTACGATCAGCGCTACTGTCGACTGTGCTCGCCTGGTGACTAACAGTGAGTTGGAAACCTAGTTGCCTATTTTTACAGATTGACACGGGTGACTACAGGGGTATATCGTGGTACCTAGGGTGGATGTCGGATCACACTTTGCAGAGTATACCCAGAGGGTGCTTCCGTGTTCAAGTTTTACTTGCACTGGTAAGTTGCTCTAGTGTTGATTGACGTAATTGTCCTTCCCACTGGTTAGTCGTCTACTTTATTTGCCTTTAGGAACTTTTAGTGTGTGATTTGTGATCCCTAGTTTTCCATAGTGAGTTAGTTAGTCATTTCTTTGGGTCTCTGACCTAAGGTGGTAGACCGCCCACTTCGCCGATCGTGAGGACTTTTAGGTCTTCCGCTTAGAAATGTGGAGCTTTCTCTTTATAGGCGTTGTTTTTATACTACTGGTTCACAAAAGACCTCATCTTTCGCTTCAATGGACTATGGCCGTTGGCCTCTGCACTAAGAGAATGGGTAAACAAGACTTGGTCGTTAGGTCAAGAGTTGTTCTTTTTCTCCAAAGGGTTCTTCATTGTTAATTTTTCCACAGAAGCAGACTGCCAACGCGTGCTAGAGCAAGGTTTATGGTTTTGGGGCAGATCTTGTCTTTCCATGTAGAGATGGTTCCCTGACTTCAACCCACTGACTATGACTTCCATGACTACAACGGTCTCGGTGAGACTCCCCAATTTACCTTTGCATTTTTATTCTCTAGTTTTTTTACCTACCTTGGGCAATGTGTTGGGTAGGTTTATCAAGATTCACACAGATCGGATAACGAAAGGCTTCATCACTTTTGCCCACATATGCATTGAAATCGACCTCAGTCAAGGGCTTCCGGATAGGATTCTTATATATTGGACTAAGGATGATCCTTACACGCAAATGGTCGATTACGAGAACACCACCTTCATGTGTTTCTCTTATAAGAAAACAGGGCACCTCTAGGCAATGTGTCCTTTATCCCCAACCCTTTCCTCATCCCCTGGAGCAAGAAAAAGGGATAATGGCTGGAAAGACCCTAAAAATTGCAAAAGTCCCTCGAACTCTTCATCTGACAACAAGTAGCATCACAAAGACACCCCAACTCCTCCGCCTTCTACAACACCTTCACAGTCTCCAACAAATGCTCAACATCCAATTGCAGACCCAAAACACCATCCTTCGGCTTCAACACAAAATCCTAAAGCTTTAGAAATTTTGATTACGACTCCCGTAGTTCAACCTTTGCACCCCCCCTCGAAAATGATGAATCAGATAACATATACATGGCCACAGACCTGCTCTCAGGGACTCAGAAACATCCTCATGAATCAGATAATTCAGACAGTGACGGAGAAGCACCCTTAGCTTCAACAACTCAATATTATGGCATTTCGTCAGACCATTTGGCTTTGGTAGCGATGGTTGTTGAGCCTATTAGTTCCTCTGGTTGGATTGATGTTCGTAAGAGAAAAAGGCAGAAAGGATTCTCACCAGCCAACACAATGCTCTGGCTCTTTCTCCTTATCTAGTAATGTTTCATCTTGCTATGCCCACACACTCCTAGTGGCTCTCTTTTAGCATAGGCTAGTCTCTAGTGCTCCCCTGTTCTCTTTCTGGAGGGTCTTTTGCTATCAGCAAGTCGATGTATCACTTTGTACTTTTTCCTGGATTGAATAGAAGGATTATCATCCAGTTTATTTACAAAAAAAAAACAATAAATTAATATTAATTTATTATTTAAAAAATACATTTTTATTTAATTCTTAAAATTACTTAAAAGTAAATTTAAACCTTTAATATTAACCAAACAAATTTTATAACAGAAAAAAAAAACCTAAAATTCCATTCATAATAAATCTTTAATAAAATTATTCCATGATCACTAAAATAAAAATGGACAATATAGCATGAAATGGCATTAAAAAAATAGAAGATCTTTCAACAACTAAAAAATATAGCTATTGTAAATAAAACAAACAAGTATACCAAAATGTGCATTGACTTTAATGAATTAGCAAATTTTTTTAAAGTTTCCTTAAGTTTTTTAAGTTATCATGAATTTTGCTCACTTTAAACTAAATTAATTAGAAAAAATTTCATTATTTATTAAAATATTGAAAAATTAAAAAAATCATCTACAAATATTTTGAAAAATTAATTTATTATTAATAAAAAGAAATCTAAAATTATATAGTTGAATAAATTCTCATTTCTCTTTATATAACTAAATATTAAATAAATTTAATAATTTGTTTTAAACTATTTAAATAGAAGATAAATGATTTATATTATTCTCTTTATATAACTAAGTATTAAATAATTTTAATAATTTGTTTTAAACTATTTAATTAGGAGATGAATGATTTATATTATTTCTATTTCAAATTTTACAATGAAATTAAATTTATTTTACTCATGGATGTACCCTTTAATTAAATGAATGAAATTATATTTAAATGAGTAATATTACATTTATTTAAAATATCATTCTAAATTCCGTGCACATAAATGATTTTAATTATGTACACATAAATGATTTTAGGAGATGTCCACCACCATGTAAGTGAGAATTTATTTTTATTTTTGCAAGGTTAATTTTTTTTTTTAGCTACACAAAACATAATATAGAAATGCTTTTGATTTTTAAAATTAAAATTGATTGTCTTATTATAATATCTTCATTTTCTTTTATCCTCTAAAATATAAAACACCTCTTTACTTAACAATAAATTAGTATTTCAATTTATTGTTTAAAAAAAACATTTTAATTTAATTCTTATAATTACTTAAAAGTTATTTTAAACCTTCATTATTAACCAAATAAATTTTATAAAAAGAAAAACAAACTTAATATTTCATTCATAATAAATCTTTAATAAAATTATGGCATAATCATGAAAATACAAATGAGAACTTTGAAATTACTTATTAAATTAACAATATATCATGAAATAACATTAAAAAATAAAGCAAACTTACCATTCCATTTATAATAGATTTTTAATAAAATCATATGATAATAAAGAAATAAAAGTAGATCTTTCAAACTACTAAAGATATAGCTATTGTTAAAGAGAAAATATACCAAATTGACTTTAATGAATTAACACACTTTTTTTAGGTTTTGTCAGATTTTTAAAGTTGCCTTGAATTTATTAACTGTCATCTAAATTAATTAGAAAAAAAAATCATTATTTATTAAAATAATGAAAAATTCAAAATTTTTTGAAAAAAATAATTTATTATTATTAAAAAATAATCTAAAAATATTACATGACATCAAAATTCATAGAAAAAAATAATTTACAAACATTATTAATGCGAGAGTGCAACTATGACACGTGTATATAAAACTAAAGTTATAATTAAATGTTTATATAATATGGAAAATATATTTTTTAAATATAAAAGCAAAACAAATAATCTAACTCTACTTAAATAAATCAATAGATGGAAGGTAACCCTTGCTAGATTAAAAAAATTGTTTTGATGTAAATATATTCATAAAAGGTTAATGAGTATTCAATTTTATTTCAAACCAAAATAACGATGCTCTCTAGTTAGCTGAGGCGGGGTTCCATTTTGCACTCATATTATTTGACTTGGGATCCACGATTCTTAGGAATCATGTTGATGGTAGTGAGGTGAATGCTTTAACTTTAGTTTGTTTGAACATGTATCAAACGTATCCAAGTGAGTGAAACCAAGCAGGCATGGACACCCCAAGAAGTCGGTCTCTACCAGCATCACACTACTCTACACCTACTCGACTACTACTATTCTAGAATCCACCTTGCTTGGGGGGTTGTGGAGCTCGGCTCCCTTTTCCTATTCTACTTCCCCACAATTGCTCTTTTACTCTTTCATACCACTGCTACCCTCACTCATAGTCTGATCCAAGCTACCATCAAGCCACTCGGATATCTGTTGCTACTTTTCTCTTCTTAATGTTGGAAAGTGAAATCAGTGCCTTAATGGACGTAGATGATGAAGCCCTCTGGAACAATGAGGGGTTGTTCACAACTACCGACGAACTAGCTAAAATGGCACACTCTGTCTCCTGTCGGTCTGGGCCCTCATTACATATTGGCTCCACAAATGACCTCTCAAACCTTGCATTGACCCCACCATCCCAGCTAACTCTCCCCCTACCTCCCTCCATTAACTATCTCTCCCAAACTTCCCCCACAGTTCGCCTGTCCCATTCAACACTCCTCACTACTACTGTTCAGACCTCTACAGAAGCCTTTCCTCCCTATTTTCCATCTGTTCTTCCTACTTTTCCCACCATCAGCAAGGAAACAAGACCCACGATTCAATGGAGACCCGCTCATAAGATTACTCATAACTGTTCTATCGTTTCCTCTTCTTTTGGATGCACTAAACCACAGACTAGATCCTGGAGCATGAAAAAAAAAAATGGTTCTAGGGGATGATATCGGACTTGAGGACATGGTTTCTCTCAGTCTCTGTGCTTTAGTAGGTAGGATCACCTATAAACACCTCTGTCATATTGACCTTGCTGTCTAGCTACAATCACACTGGAGGCCAATGTTGGGATACACTCCGATGATCTCTTACCTGACCCATGGGTGGCTCTGCTTTAGATTTAATATGCCTGAGGACACTAACAATATTCTGGAGCATTTTTGGATCTTGGACAAAGGTAGTTTGATGCTCAAGAGGTGGTGGCCCAACTTCAACCCCCTACAGGACTACTTCCAACTAAGGCATTTTTGGGTACTTCTCCCAGGACTACCGCTTCATTTATGGAACCTGGAAGCGCTAGAGGCCATCGACAATACTCTGAGTTGATACATCTATGTGGACAATCTGTCGCTCACTAGCCCGAACAGGAAGATGGAAAAAGTCATGGTAGAGATTGACATTCATGAAGGTTTACTAGAAACCATCAATATTGAATGGAGAGGTCAACTAATCTGTCAGAACCTGGACTACCTCGACATCCCCTTCAGGTGCACTTTCTATAGGAAAACGGGCCACCTCATAAAATCTTTCCCGGGATACATAAAAGAAGCTCAGACAGAGGAATCAATGCTTGAACTATCCACAAAGATGGACTCTCCAGAAGTATACACACATCCCATTTATCCGAATATTCAGGACTTTGATGATTCAATGGACTCTAAATCTCTCATAGGTAAGCTCAAAGATATATGTCCCTCTCTCTTCAATACCGTAACCACCTGGGAAAAATAAACTTTGAACTCTTCATTCGGTAGTCTTCCTAGAAACTCCTCTACTCGATCTGCCCCACTCCAGCCAACACCACCTCCGACTCCTACCCCCGAACCTCACCCTATTGTCCTACGAGTGAAACCTTCTTCACTCTCCATGATTCCTCCTCCCAAAACCTTTAACAATGACACATCCCAACCGCCCCCTACTCCGATATCGGCCCCTCTCCCTGTGCCTCCACTACCGGTCAATATTCCTATGCCTGTTCACAACAGCCCTTCTATGAAAAATACTACTACTCTTACTGTTTCAACCAGTCCGTCTCCCTTATACATTTCTTCTTTGCCCACTGACACACCTTGGGTAGCTACCACAAGCTCCTCACCTCTGCTATCGACCCCTACCTCTTGCATTGAACATGAGAGCCTAGATCACGAGCCTTTTGAATAGACTTCAACACTGGACTTTCCAAGCACCAGCGAAAGCCAGCCTGGGGATAACACTCTTAGTGATATGTTGTATTCCCTCCTCCCGTCTTACAAAGAGATCCTCACTCCTTCTCCCCTGCCTATTTACCTGGGAAAATCTATCCTTAAGCTTTCGTCTGAGGAGGACATCCCAGAATGCTCGGCAACATCAACCTCTCTACTTGGAAAAGCTCACACTTGGTCCAGAGGTATTGGATACGAACACTCACCGATTAAAACAAGAAGTTCCCGACGCAAAGAGGGGCATGAAGTACCAATCTCCATTGTTTCTTCAACACATTCCACTGAAATTGGGGCGCTTAGAGGCATAAAATCCCTAGCGTGCAACAAATAATGATCATTCTCTCTCTAAATCTCAGAGGGGTTGGAGGACCCTTAAAATCCTCTGCATTCAGAAGACTAATTACTCGGTCTTCCCCTGATATTATACTTTTACAGGAAACCTTGGTCGATGGATAGAAAGCCAGAATTTTCCTCAACAAGTTTTGTTTGGACTGGCACATCTGCTCTGTAAATTCGCCGGGAAACTCTGGAGGTTTAGTCGCAGCTTGGGACCCTACCAAATTCGATTTAGCACCTTCTCTATGTTGTGGTGGCATCCTTATTTTCGGCACTGGTCGCTGGAATAATCAACATTTCAATCTTCTCAACACTTATGCTCCTTGCCAACATAGGAATGAATTTTGGGACAAATTTGAGTCCAGAGGTCTACTCGACCTCATTAATCTGATCCTAGCTGGAGATTTAAATTTCACCACTTTCTTGGGTGAAATTTGGGGTGATACTGCTACATAGGACCCCTTGGTGGACTATTTCAACTCTCTCTTTCAGTCGCACGACCTGGTGGACCTACACCCGAAAGTCTTGGCTCCTACCAGGTGTAATGGCAGAGACAACTTGACGTACATCTCAAAGCGACTTGATCGTTTCATCATTGTAGAAAGTTTGATTTCTGTGGATGAAAGGATCAGATCCTAGGTAGACTCTCCATTCTTGTCTGACCACTCTCCAATATTCCTGCAATTTGGCACATCAACAGTTCGCCCCTCTTTACCTTTCAAATTAAACTATTGTTTGCTCATCGAAGAAGGCTTCATCAATATTGTTAAAACTATTTGGAATGATCCAAATTTCCTGAGCGAGACAAGTATACAACAACGATTCACCTAGAAGTTGAAGCATCTAAAATCAAAGATTAAATCTCGGGCTACTCAACATAGGCACCATGCATTACATCACCTTCAGGAGCTGGAGAAAAACATCAAAGATCTTCAAATTTTCGAACCAATTGATGGGCACAATGGAACTAGGCAACAACAACTAAAATTGTTTGAAGCTTAAAGGAATAAAATTTTGCTAGCAGACAAAGCTCTTTGGAGGCAACGCTGTAGAGAAAAGTGGATCTAGTGTGGGGATCTCAATAATAAATTCTTCCACCGTTATGCTAGCTCTTCTAGGAACAAAAATAATATCTGGGATATAATGGATGAATCTGGTACAATACACAATGGACAACAAGCAATAAAAGACACTGCTTCCACTTACTTTAAAGACTTCTACGAGGACAAGTCTATCCTCTCAATACAGAACCATGTGGACGTGACACATCTCTACACTCGTTAGGTCACTGAAGAGGACACAACGTCTCTGGACAGTCCTTTCACTCTACAGGAGATTCTAACAGCACTAAAATCTTTCTCTTTGGCTAAGAGTCCGGGCCTCAACAGCTGGACCGTCGAGTTCTATCTGCATTTTTTCGACCTGGTAGGGAAAGATCTTCAGGAGCTAGTGGAAGACTCCAGGCTACAAGGTAAGATTACTGGGGCCATTAACTCTACATTTATTACTCTTATTCCGAAAGAAAATCTCCCGACCTCTTTCGGTGATTATAGACCGATCACCCTCTACAATCTATGCTACAAGCTCATCTCAAAGATCATTGCAATCAAAATTAAATCTATTCTCTGTCGATCCTTGTCAGCTGAGCAGCTTGGATTTTTAAAGGGCCGTCAAGTCCTTGATGTTGTTGGTTCTGCACAAGAATGCCTACACAACATCAAGCATAAAAAATCTCCTGCTCTCATCCTCAAACTTGACTTAAAAAAATCTTTCGATTGCATAGACTGGAACTTCCTTCGATTGATTTTAATCCAGTTCGGGTTTCGCTAAAACACTCTAAATTGGATTATGAGCTGCGTCACCAGTGCAACTTTTGCAATGCTCATAAATAGAGAACCCTCCAATTTTTTTCATAGTGGCAGAGGACTTTGGCAGGGATGTCACCTATCTCTACTCCTCTTCATCCTAGTCATGGAGGGCCTTAGTCTTCTTCTAAAAAAGAGCCAAGCCGAAGGAAGGATCACAGGGATAAAAGTTTCAAGGCTTGTAAAAATACTTCACCTCCTTTTTGTTGATGATGTCCTCATCATGACCAATGCAAGCTTGCTTGAATGGAGGGAAATCTCTTGACTTCTATTGGCCTTCTGCTCGGCTTCAGGACTCCAAATCAACTGGACTAAGTCGACCTTCCATTTTGCTAATCTTCAAGCACAACAACTGGAACAAGTGAAGGTCTTTTTCCCGCACAACTTCTCCTATCTATCTTCGGGATTCAAATACCTCGGATACTATAGTAAAGTAGACCACTACAAGGCATCAGATTGGGACTGGTTAGTCTCAAAGGTGGAAAAGAAATTGGGCCACTGGTGCAATAGATGGCTCTCCATTGGAGGTCGTTACACTCTAATAAAATCAGCACTTGAAGGCCAACCGATCTATTGGATGGCACTGGCGGCCATTCCCACATCGGTTCTGGATAAGCATCAGAAAATCACTTTCAACTTTCTCTGATTAGGGAGCAAGGACCAGTACAAATTACATCATTGCAATTGGGAATTGTTGGCTACCCCGAAAAACAAAGACGGATGGGGGTTCATGAACATCTTCAACTTCAATCAAGCACTGACAACAAAATATCTTTGGCGTGCACTGACTTCAACTAGCATCTGGAGTGCTCTCATAAAGGAAAAATACTTACCTTTCACCTCTGTCGCGTTTTGGCTTAGATCTGGAGCTCCTCACACAGGGCACATCTCCCGGACTTGGAGGAATCTTACAAATGTTGTGCCCTGGATTACTTGATGGCTCTGTTGGAAATCGAGCAATGGCCACTCCATCCAAATCAGAAGGGACTGCATCCTCGGACTTGGTCAAGCATCCCAATTATCTACTCTCCTTATCACTCATTTAAACAATAATTACAATGGCTACCTCTTTCAAGTTCGTCGACTCAGCGCAACAGGACTCCTGGTTGCTGGTTGGAAAACTTACAGTGAGCTTGATCTCTCTCCAGATTTGACAGAGGAGTGGCAACGATACAGACAGGAGCTAAACCGCACAGGCATCACCCTGCACGACGAGGAAGATCACTTGATGTGGGCTGGAGGGGATAACTCCGGAAATATCTCGGTAAAAATTCTATACACAGCCATCGTTAACATAGCTGGGCTCAACAACTTAACCGGATGGCGCTGACACCTCTGGAATTGGAAGATTTCGCTTAAGATTAAGCTTTTCACTTGGCTCACAATTGAAAAAAAAATCCTCACCTGGGATACTCTAAAAAAAAAGGCTGGACAGGCCCCAACATTTTCCTTCTTTGCTACAGGGACAAAGAGACAACCAGCCACTTATTCTCCCAGTGTTGTTTTACCTGCCTTGTCTGGGATAGGCTCAAGATGGACAACAAATCAATTACAGGCTAGACAAGGACCTCTATCTCATCCTACTTCAATCATTGGATCTCAAACGAACACTATTACAAACTTCTTCCTCCTTTGGTCAACTGGTTTATTTGGAAGGCTAGAAATTCAAAAATCTTTGATGATAAGCAACCTTCCATCAATGTTGTTGCTTACAAAGCTCCAGGCCTGTTTCAAAACTGGAAAGACATCCACTCGGGAATAATAAAAAAAAAGACTTTAATCAACCCACTCATCCCTAAGGATACTCCGACGGGTTGGTTCGACGGAGAAACTCAACAAAGTGTAACTCTGAGCGGCGCAGGTGGATTGATTAAAATCGGCAACAACTCTAGCATCATATGGACTCTCTGTTGCGGCCCAGACACCAACACAAAGGTAGAACTTATGGGCGCTTGGGCTATGCTACACTTGGCCTCCAGACTTAATGTTGAAAATCTACATTTGGTTGGTGACTCTAAAGTTATCATTGACTGGTTGAACAATCAAGGTAAGCTTCAATCAATCACTCTCCTGCCCTGGAAAGATAGAGTCAGATCACTATTTCAACATTTCAAGAAACTCACTTTCTCCCATTACTTCCAGAAATTCAATAAGGAAACGAACATGCTATCCAAAACAGCTTTAAAAAAAAAAGGCAGGTGTTCTCTCCTTTAACCACTGACTAGAAGGTCATGAGGGACCCACACTTGATATTAAAATTTTCTAAGATTGGAATATCGGGATTGATGAAAGCCTTCAGTGTTTTCTCATTATATCTTTAATTCTAGCCGCAACAATCTCATGCTTAATACATTTAAATTTCTAATATTACTTTACTTTTTCAATTGACTTGAAGAAACTATTGTAACTACACTCTTCATTCTATTGATCATCCGCCAATTTTCTAGATTTTTTGGTTTTGTGATCATTATCAGTGAATAAGGTAATTGAAACTGATCCTTTGCTGATGTAATTTGATGTGAGAACACATTATATTTTCAAATATAATTAAGCAATTTTTTCGAATGAGACAGAATACGGGCAAGGTTGACGGCAGGGTCTCCGGGCGGTGAGTTCGACCGCTGGCGGTTTGTCGGAGGTGGTCTGGAGGTCATTGATTGACCGAGAGATTTACGGCTGGACGAGAAGAAACGAAGGATGAAAACGCCGGATGCAAACGGGAGATGGGTCTGATCGTCGAGGTAATGTCTGACAACCGGAGATGGGACAGAGTGATCACCGGGAAAACCATTTCGTAGAATAAATAGCTTACGTCGACGAAGTTGTGTATTCAAATTTTCAACGTTATGCAGGAGCCGTCATTGTTTGTCACAGGATGGACTTATGCTTCCACTCTCACCTCCTAATTCTACCAATGCGAATAAGTATTTTAAGAGGAAGTGTATGCTCACGCTAATGACACGACTATGTTTAAAGTATTTATGATTATATATTATTCTATTTCATTTAATTCCAAGATAAAAATATTTAATTTAATTTAATTCGAAGATGTAAATGGTTTATATAGTTTTTTAAATTTATTAAAAAAAAAATATTAAAAAAATATTTTTAAAATAAAATAAAATATGAATAATTATAATTATTCTATAAAAATTTTGTTGTTTTAAATTTTATTTCATCACATTTCTTTTTACCCATAATGTAATTAGTTTAACTCATTTTAATTCTAAATTAATAATATATTAAAATTTAAAAATTTAAAAACATCTTGATAAAGTAAGAAAATTATTTAACATATTCTTTCAATATAACTATAAAAATGTTAACATATTCTCTCAATATAATCATAAAAGAGGCTATTATTAATCTTAAAAAACTAATAACAAATATTTAAAAAACACAAAATGTTATAATATACTTAATTAATGTACACTAAACTAATAACAAAGATTTAAAAAACACGTAAATGGAATATTATAATATGCTTAATTAATCTACACTATCTTAAAATATAAATATTCTTGAAAATTTAGATTTTGACTTTAAATCTAATTTGTTTATAATTACTTTTTCAGTTTGGTGTTTGCAATTTTTAAGTTCATAAATTGCAATATTCAATTGTCAAAATTATAATAAATCAATTACTGAAATTACTAAAATTGTAATTTTTTAGTACTTGAATTTGAATTTTTCATTAAAAAAAAATCGCAATTTTTATAATCTTCAAAATTGGATTTGTGATTGTTTAAATTGATAGATCATATTACAAAACTAGAAGTCAACCAATAATTGGAATTGCAATTTCTAATCACTAAAATTGCAATTAGTCAATTTTTGAAATTACACATGTTTTAATTAAAAATTGACAAATTTTCCTCAATTATTTTTGTAATTACTAATTTTTCCTCAATTGTTTTATTGTTAAAATTGTGAATTTGTAATTGATGAAATTGCAATTGCAATTTCTAATTAAAAAATTTGCAATTTCCCCCGGATGGGGTGACACGAGTTGAAAGCGAGGGACGTGGCAAGGAGGTGAGGGAGGCCATTTATATCGGCCCTCACCACACACTCCATGAGTTATGAGGCGCACTTGTTCCGACCGCCTCCGTCCTCCGATGAGGCCCTGCACGAGTGACTTCAGTCCGGTCAGCCAGAGCATTAAGCTCATGGCTTTAATGGATATTATCGCGCTTTATCCCTCCACCAGCCCTCCTGGGAGTTTTATTGTGCCCGTGAAGCTTCCCGATAAACGGAGCTGTAACAGAGCTCTCGGCGATTCAGCACTGAACTTAGCTCCTGCCATGCCGAGGGTGAGAGGGAGGCCCCGTAGGGGAGCTGGCTGGTATATAGCCGACTCCCGTAGAAAGAGGCACCGGAATTTCAAACGCGCACTGGATTTAGTCAAGCAGAGGCGACGACAGGCGATGATAGCCGCGAGCTCACCTCTTGGAACAATTGTGGAAGAAGACCTGAGCATTGAGCTCCCACCGGATTTCTCAGAAAGTAAGATGTTTACAGTCCCCAACAATTGGGACCCCCCAACTTGCTTCATCGACTCAGTGGCTACACCTCGTGCTAAAGACTCCTCTGACCCCTGCGCCAAAGACTCCTCAGACCCCTGTGCCGCGCCATGTATAATTGAGGAGGAGACATAAGTGGATACAGGAGGAGAAGAAGGTGCAGGATGACTGGGAAAAGACAACAAGCTACTGATGCCGCCCTCACCACCTCTCTTGCTCCCGGAGCAGCTGCAGCTCATATTCGAAGTCCGAAGTTTGGTCGACGATCAAATATTCCGAGCGGTCTGCGTTAGCCAGCGCCTGGACATGCTTTATGTGGCCTACTCCAACGCCACTCCTAAGCGTCAATGCCCAACCTGTGCGCATCCATTTTCCATTCCAGCTAGCAAGGAGGAAGCGAAGGATGCTAATGGGAGCGTCGGTTCATAGGTCTTTCTGTCTGCATGTTTTTCTATCTGTCTGCTGTCGTAGTTTATCAGGGTTGTAGTTCTCTAGTTGATAGTTTGGATAGCTTCAAAATTTCCATTACTAGAATACTATTAAACAAGGATACACTCCCTGGTTTCCTACGGGTAGGGTGGTGCTACACTCTCTGTATTTTTTTGCATGCTACTGTGGGACAACCAGCTGTCCTGGTTTCCTACACAGGCAGGACAACTGGTGACTATGTGTCATGTATACCCCTTTTTGCTGAAGCTTTAATATAACAGGATCTACCTTTTATTTAAAAAAAAAAAAAATTGCAATTTCTATTATCCCTAAATTGTGGTCTTTTTTCAACAATTTAAGGAGTATAGAAACTACAATTTCTCGTTAAGAAGTTGCAATTTCAACAACCAGAATTCGAAATTTCATCAATTACAAATTTGTATTTTCAACAATAATATGGTTGAAGAGAAATTCACAATTTAAAAATAGTTAAGGAGAAATTGTATTTTTTTTAAAACTTCAATTTCAACAATAGTTCCTCAATCAAAGCATGGATGATAATTTCTCAATCATAGATCTCATTGTCCATAGTTCCTATGAATCATAGTTCCTTCATTATAGTTTCTCTGTCATAACTTCTAATAGTCCTAGTTCTTTCATCAAAGAACTTATTGATCACAGTTCATGTTAGAACTCTTGCTAATGGTCAAAGTGCCTTTATCAAAGTTCTTATGGATCATTATTGTAGTAGTCATAGTTCCTTGGTCAGAGTTCCTCTCGATCAAAGTTCTTGTTGCTCATAGTTCTTCAATCACCAGACATAGTTCATGTCTATCACAATTCATTTCAATCATAGTTCCTCGGTCATAGTTACCATCGATTAGAGTTCCTCCTGGTCAATGTTCCCATCAGTTAAAGTTATTATAAATTAAAGTTCTGTTGGTCAAGTTCCTCAATTAGAGTTCATGTTGATCATAGTTCCTCAGTCATAGTTTCTATCGAACGATCATCATTCTTTCCAATCATATTTCATCAATTATAATTCTCATTATGGAAAAGTTCCTATTGGTTAGAGTTCATGTCAATTAGAGCTCTTGTAAATCATATTTTTTATTAGTCAAAGTTCTTGTTGGTCATAGTTCCTATCATTCATACTTCCATTATCAAGGTTCTTGTTGGTCATACTTCCTTGATTATATTATTCATCATAGTTCTTGTCACTCATAGTTCCTTTGTCAAATCTCCCACTGTTCATAATTCCTGAATTTGCAATTTCAACTATTTTAAATTCACTATTTCAACAAAAAAATTGATGTGGAAAAACTCATAATTATAGAAAACGTTAAGGAGATTTTTTTTTTTTTAATGAAAAGTGCAATTTCAACAATAGTTCCTCAATTAGAGTTCCTATCAGTAATAGTTCCTCTCAATCATAGTTCTTGTTAGTCATAGCTCCATCATCAAAGTTCCTATTGGTCATCCTTCCTTAATTATATTTTATTTCATAGTTCTTGTTGGTCATAGTTCCTTTATCAAATTTATTATCGATCATGGTTCCTTGATCAAAGTTCCTATTAGTCATAGTTCCTCGATCACAATACTTGTTAGTCATGGTTCTTGTTGATCATGTTGATTGAGGTTGGTTGTCATTGATGTCAACCCTTGAAGAAAGCCCCGTAGCACAAAGGTTTAGGCAATGGACCCAATATTGTTTTATGTAAATATGACTCATTATTGTTTTGTCATGGTTGATATGAAATAAATATGGATGAACTCCAAAGTGGTCCCCTTATGGTGAAAGCGTTCACGAGAAGACACTTTGTGGAGTAAAAGAACCCATGCTTAATTGTGGAATAATGAGATGAAGGAAAGTGACTTTTTTAAGGAAAATATCGTAGATGGATAGTGCTTGTCATGTAATTTCCGGTGGTATGTGGAACATCACATAATTCCTCACGGTTAGAGAGTTATGGCCATGAGAAGTTGGAGACCCCATGTTTGGGTAATGGACCCAAGTTTGTTTGATGGGTAACGTTATGAGTTATGATATATTTTCAAATAATACTATTCTATATGGATAGTACATGTCATTCCATTTCCGGTGGTATGTAGAATGTCACATAACTCCTCATGATTTGAGAGTTATGACCTTACGAAGTTGGATGACCCTCATATGTCATCTAGAAGCCCCAAAAGGTCAAAGTAGTCAAAGTGGTTTAAGAGATTTTAAAAGGTAAATAATAAAGTGA
>JZKD02S1451573.1:200213-214681 GCA_000966675.3 Picea glauca
ATATATGTGTTTATGGTTGCATCTCCGATACATTTCTGTTATATTATTGAATATCTACGATATCTCTGTGCATTTCTTTATTATATCTCTGATCTCATTTCGTGCCGAAAATAATTCAGATCATTGGGCCTTTAAATGTCCAATTTAAATAGAAGAAAATGAAAATGGAATTAAAGAACACAAGAAATACATACAATGAAAGGATACAAAACTCATATCACCACCATTAGAATCTTTTCATAGAGACTTCAAAGATTCTGCATATGTATTCAATTCAACTCCAAAAAATTACAAAGTCCTCCTACTACGAGGGCAGGCTCCTCTCCGGTAAGTCCAACCTTCATTTATATTTTAACTAGTATATATAGATTAATTACATCCGGGATTCAAAACGAATCATCTTCCCCCCCAAAATACCAAAAATAGGCATCAGTTACAAAGAAGGAGTAACGTACAACAAGTGTACCCCTATTTTCTAGGGGACGTTATAATAAAAAACTGACATATTTGAGATTTTCGCTTTGAATGCCACGTGTCTATATCATTACAAAATTTCTGTGAAACATACTTAATTTATCTTGAAATCTATTTAAGATTATCAATTTCTTCCTTTAAAATGTCAAGCCAAGCAGGCTGGTTTTCTCCAACGCTTTCAACCACCTCATCTTTAACCTCTGTCTTATGCATTCTCTGGTTTTCCAAAAATCACGATCTTATCTCCCTTAACTATACAGGAATTAGAAATATGATTCAGTTTTTGATGACCCCGTTTAGGAATGAAACGTTAATCACGCAAAATAGAGTAATGCCATCTATGTTTTGAATGACAGTCATCATTGAGTTCCAATCACAGGTTACTGGTGAAAGTACTAGCAAGGACAACGACTTATCATGCTCGGATATCAACTTCAAATGATGAGCCTTCAAATCAGTTTTATGGCAGCGCTTGCCCGACGTAGCACGAACAAAAAGTACCCAAACAATTGTCTTGAGGTGATTTG
Source organism: Picea glauca (assembly GCA_000966675.3). Classification (NCBI taxonomy): domain Eukaryota; kingdom Viridiplantae; phylum Streptophyta; class Pinopsida; order Pinales; family Pinaceae; genus Picea; species Picea glauca. The sequence goes on from JZKD02S1451573.1 coordinate 201,215, forward strand.
ACGAGCCGTCAACTTCCCCTTTCCACATGCGATCCTTGGATGTGATATATATCTAATAATTTTCTGACATGTGACATCGGGGTGGGCTTGGGTGGTTTCAAGCTTACCTGCTTTTCCCCCTAATATGAATCTAGTCCACCTTGCGATGCCATATATCGAAGGCTTTTGTATATGGGCATATATGGAAGGTGGCTTCCATATATCTGCATTTACAGAAGTGGTTTACTTCCATATATGCACATATACATAAGTGGTCAGCTTCTGTATATGTGCATATACAAAAGTGGTCGGATTTCGTATATGCACATATACGAAAGTGGTCAGCTTTCATATATTATCATATATGAAATATGGCTTCCACATATGTGCATATACAGAAGCAGTCGGCTTCTGTATATGCACATATACAGTCACTCTGGGAATTAAGTATTTGGATTTTCTTGCAGCCATGCCTTGAGGCATGTGGCTATTTGTCAGTCCCAAACCTTGTTTTCTCCTCCGAAAATGTGTACATGTGAATATTATAGACCCAACTTCAAAGTCTTGTCTAAATATTCGACCCTACATTTGGAAATATTGAGGTTGCCCACAAATTTATGGCTTGTTTTTTATTGATCTATGAGGTGGTTTGTATGATTTTTGAGTTTAAAAGAATTGCTATGGAAGCAATGCCCACCAGAGTCACAGGGGTTTTCAATTCTAGTTTGTTTGCAACAGTTATTGGAAGTTGTGATGTGAATATGATATAACCGAAAGAGAAGCTCTATGTTTCTCTTCCTCTCACGATGTTTGGGATATTTTGTATAATTATGACAGCTAAATCATTTTATAAACAATATCCTACAGAAAGTTATGATAGTTTAAAAGGAAAAATGAAATTCATTTCTTTTTATATAATCATATTAATTTCACTTGAGTTTTATATTGCACGATTTAAAAGGATTGTTTCCAAGTTGTGGATCCTATGTGTGAAATTTAAAAGAGTGCTATCGCACAAACAAATTTGGTGAAAGTTTTGGATGGAAAACAATGGATATTCAAATGATTTTACGTAATGTTGATTTTAAAGTGAATAAATTTTATTTCTTGTAGCATAATAGTAATCATTTTTTTTCCTGTTCATTGTTTCATTTTTCATTCATTATACACCCACCACCTTCCCAATAACATTTATCCATCCCTTGTTCTATTATCTTGAATACCATTTTTAAAAGAAAAAGGATTTAAAAGGATTATGATTTTGGGTTGGCAATTGTGACATGGAGATATTGTTTTTGGAAGAAAAGGACTCTATGTTGCTTGAACAATATTCATTGTTGATTCCCATCCATGCTACTATTTTTCGTTCATTATAAATGCCCTCATATTCCCATTGACCCTATCATTCCCTGTTCAATTATAGTTAATTGGATTTGGAGAAATTGTGTTAATGGATGGATTGCATATGCTTCCATTTGTGAATGATAGAGCCAACATATTGATTTTATTTAGGTGGAATATTAGTGAATGGATTGTTAAAAGTTTTCATATTCTAATTGAGATATTGCTTCAGGATGAGCTTCTTTAATAGGGGAAACAATGACAGAGGTGTAAAAAGAGGTAGAGGAAACAATTGGCAAAGATGCCATAGAAGGCCACGATTCTCAATACATTTTGATGTTGATCCACAAGAACTAAATCAACTTTTCCAAGCTGGGTTTTTCAATCTAGTTGGCCAAGGAATTCTACAACCTAGGCCTAAGAGGCATCCTTTCCAGCCACACTAAAATTTCTCTAGTATATGTGTCCCCCCTCATGTTTCTATGCATCCATAACCACCTATCAATGATGGCTGGAAAGAGATCGTCCACCAACCTTCTCCACATCATAATGGGTGGCCTAAAATGTCGTTACCATTGCCCCCTCCTCCACTACCATTTAATCCAAATGCCCAAGTTGATTTCATTTCTTCACCATCCCAGTCTTCACATGCAAGCAAAAGTCTTAAAATCACTATGCCTAAACCAAAGATTGATAAAGGGAAAAAAGTGGCCAATTCTCCTAACTCTTCCAAAAATTATGTTGAATTAGTGTCCTCCCATCTCCACCTCAAGGATAATTTCTCCCATGTCATAAGAGAAATCCCTCCTCAAGGTTCCAATCAGCCTCAAGCTGCTACAAAAGATAAAACAGCAGGGAGATCAACAGAGAGTAGTAGTGAAAAGAGGAAAACCACTTCTCATAGAAAATACAGTTTTTAATGTTGTTAATGTTATTTTCTTTTGAGGACAATTTTTTTTTATTGATATGACATAATTTTTGGACAGAAAATACACATTTAGACATAATTTTTGGACAACATGGATATAATGCTATTTTTGGATATTGTCATATTTTATTTTTGATATTAAAATATTTGACTATTAATATGAGGATGCGAGTTACAAGGCGGATGTTTGAATTAAATTTTTAGGGTATTATACTTCATGTTTTGATGATTATTAAAGAAATGAAAATTGGAATGACAAGGGGTCCCATCTATTTAGTTATTATTTAAATAGACCCTTATCTATCTATCTATCTATATTATTATTTATTTGTCTCAACTAATTATTTAAGCGAATTAAGCTTAAAAAAAGAAAAGTAGTTGAACTACCATAACTTATTGAGAAAGAATAAAAGCTCAATCAATTGAAGAGACAAAGGGAAGGAGATAGAAGAAGGGGAACTTCTGATATAAGGTCTGCTCTAAACTTGTGAGATAATTCTTTTCTTCATTCATTCTGAGTTTACTAGAAAGTTTAACCATCTTGATGATAGCAAGGTCTTATTGAAGGCAGCATGATTCAAAATTGAATCATATCTTTCAACAGCTTGTTTCTAAAGGTGTATGATCTATCTTTGGCAGTCTGTGTGTTCTTGTTTGTTTATGGATTATATTTCATGTCTGATAAAAAGTATTTTGCAGAGTCAAGTGGAAACATTTTTATGGCAAGCTGATCTAGATCTTTAGCTTCAATTTTCTTTTGTTTTCAGAGTCTTTTTGTATGGTTCTCATCGAAGACTTCTAAGTTTTCTTTTGGTCCCACCCTCGTAGGGGTTTGTAAAGATAGTTATTCTTTGTATCTCATAATGAAGTTAATATGAAAAATCAGATTTCTGATTTCAGCTTCACATGCGTATCTTTATGATATTGTTCATATTTTATTATTATTCTCGTCTCTTTTCCTATACACACTTATGTATATCTTTTCTTTCTTTCTTTTTCATAGTTACATATAACATATAAAATCAGCCTTATTCCCTAGTACATATTACATGTGGATTAAGAGATTATTTTGAATTAAAGGCTATAAACTCCGGGTAACATTCCTAACTATCTTGCCTTAGCCTAGAAAGATATGAAAATTCTTGAGTAAGGTTCTTCATACCTTTTCGTCAACACTTATTTAGCGACCATATTGGGTAGATCTTCCATATCTCTTTGGTTGATTGTATCACGATTTTATTTTATTTTTATGTTTTTTCTGATTATTCTTTGACTGATTTTTTCATGACAGTACCTGTTGCAGAACAACCCAATATTGGAAATGGTCTTGATGAACAAACCAACATTACATTGACTTTATTCAACACTAATTTAGAAACTGCTAATACTTGTGCTAAACTTAAACACTCTTGGGAAGTAATTGAAAAGGATATAAATATTCGTGAACATTGGGAAGCCAGGCAAAGGCAACCCATAAATCAACAATAACCTTTCCTCTTATCTGTTTAATATTTTTTGTTTCATTTCCTATCATTCTCGTATTTCTCTAAGAATAAGAGGATTGTCCCCTGAAGTTACTCATATTTCTGAAATAGGGAGGAGAAAGTTTGTGTCACAAACATAACAAAGTGCTCTTAGAAGAACCCTATCTGATTCTTCCATTTCATCTTCAGCTCCCATACCTGACACCTTCAATATGACATCCTCGGGTAGTGGTAGTGGCATCAGAGGTTCCACCTCCTCACAACCTTCCACTTCATCTGTGATTGGTAGTAACTATAGTCATCAAATCCATATTCAATCTACTACCAATCCTGCCAAGTTCATTAAGAAATATGGGATTTTCCAATTTGAGGAATATGCTACAACCACCCCCTAGCACGTGTCTTCTCCCTTGAATCTCGCACGAGCCACCCAACCATTACTGAAATTCAAAGAACATTTTCTAATGCTTTTCATAACATAGGGGCTAATGAAAATGATACTTGCATGCGTTTATTTTTTAATTCTCTTGAAGGGAAAGCTGCAACATATTTTTTTAATCTCCCGCCCAAAATCCTTTCAACTTGGGAAGAATTGGTCTATTGGTTTAATTCCACTTATGGACAACCCAATAGTCCATCTGATCAATTAAGGGAATACAACAACATTTCCTATAAATATGGTGAAACTATTAAGTCTTTTAACCTTCATTTCACCAAGATATATAATCAAATTTCCGAATTAATATGTCCTTAAGATCAAGTTACGTTCATGCATTACTATAATTATTTACCTTCTCCTTATCATAATAGACTTGAAGAAAAGGATATTGACAATCTCGGTTCAAGCAAAAAAACATGTCTACCATTCTACAACTCAAAAGAACGGGTCTTCCTAAATGAGACTTGGTCAAGCAAACAAGCATGTTTTCCATTCTACAACTCATGCAAGATATGAATAATAGGATGATAGCTTACAAACAAAAGGGAATTTCCTCTTCCTCTTCCCCCGGGGTTTATTCTTCTTCCCTAGTGCCTTTTATAAATACTAATGAGAACACTTTTTAGCAAAAGGAGATAATGACTCGCACTTGGTGTAACTTCTATGAAGAAAATCATGATGAAAACACATGCAAAGTTAAAATAAATGCTAGAGATAAGATCTTTGGAAAAAGGACCGATACCACGATCGTTGTTTTAGATTGGGCCAAACCAGAGGATGTCATGGTAGTAAATATCAGGAATAAATCTTACACTACAAAGAGAAAATTTGATCTTCCCCGCACTTCTTCTACCCCAAGCTCATCTCCTCAAAACGTTGATACACAAACTGTCAGAACTTCAAGTGATCAAGGGGTATATTCTCCTATTCCGTCTTCTAAGTACAATATCCTTAACCAATTGGCTAATATCAAAGTTGATGCTACCCTTTTGGACATGGTTTCCATTCCAAAACACCAAAAGCATCTTAGGAACTTTATGGAAGGTAAGGTTTCCACCATAGCAAATCTATTTGAAGAGTCGAAGGAAGAGGATTCAACTCTAAATAGGATAGGTGTACAAATAACTTTAGGAACCCTATAAAAAAAACCTCTTTCTATATTTTAGTAAAAATCATGGATAAAATAACTCACTATTTCCTAATTGATGGAGGATATAGTCCAAGTGTTATTTCTAAAATTATCATGGAAGATCTTGGCTTATCTTGTACCAACGAAAATTCTAGAAGAATGCTCTCTTATAATAAGCTTGTAAGATAAGGTCTTTGGAATAAGCTCACCAAAGATATTTCGTTGAGGAAAAATGACCCGATTCTCCCCTACAATGACACCAAAATGTTATCGCATGGTTTGTACTTGTTCAAATCCCAAGACAAGATGCTCAAACCTTGTGTAACTACAAGATATCCCACCATTGTAAGTAGAAAATCCCAACATTTTAGTGATGGATGTGGTCCACCATAGGGGAGGCATCCCCGATAAATTTAAGGGATCAAATAACAAGTAATGTATCCAAGCCCATAGCCCCCTCTCATGGTTACCTAAGTCAAACGTCTACATTTGTGAAATTGAGGCAATAGGAAGTGTTTCAGGTACCTGCCTGGAACAAGAACAATTGCAACATATATATAGTGATTTCCAAGTACCAAGATGCAATATAATCCTCGAAAGATAGTAGACAATGAAAATATATGATAATTGGTACAAAAGTGCAGAAAGATAACAATCTCTAACAACCAATAGAGTTTTGTAACAACCACAATAAAATTAGATCACAATTGCATGACATTATAGTGTAATATTAGCATAAATCCAATAGATCAGATTCCAACCATTCCAAGAATTTTTTGAGTGAGTTAAGATAATGTTAGAGTAGTGTATGCAACAAACTTAAGTAAATTATATGGTTGTAGCAGTGTTTTACAACAACAACAATAAAGTTAGTAGATTAGGCTAAGCTAGAGCTAGAAGAAGTTAGTGAAAGCCTTAGAGAATAAGAATTGAAAGTTTGTTTGAACAAATTCCTTCATGGGAGAAAGTAAACTAGTGAGTCTCTTATAACAACAATGGCACATGAAATTGGAGAATGATGATAGGTGAATCTCTTATAACAACAATGGCACATGCAATTGGAGAATGATGATAGAAATGTCTAAGAACAAGGGCTTGGAATCTAAGGTGCTAGTACCTTAGGGCCTTAGCTTTCAAGAAGAAGTTACTAGAGTGCAAACATTCTTGGGATCTAGTAGCTCTTTCTTCCCTTCTTAGATACTTCAAAAATGTCACAACAAGTGTCTAGAATCAAACTCCTAAAGTGCTAGCAATTTTAGGGCTTTAGGATTTTGACCTAGGTAGGATTTTCTTGCAACTAATGGGTGAAATAATCTAGAGAGAGGAGGAAGCACCTTATGATACTCTCTTAGGGTTTAGACAAGCAATATATATTCAATATGAACAAGTAAACTTTACCACAAACATCCAACAAATGAAACGAAATTGAATATTTTACTTACTTCACCAAGACTTAACCAAGTATAAACCATATTTTCATAAAATTCCACCAAAATTAGCAACACGCATCCAAAAATTGTCCTCCAAAGCAAGGTGCATAAACTCAAGAAAGAGATATTCCAAGATAAGGAGAAAATTTCAGTCCAAATCCTCTCATGTGAGAGGAATGAGTTATCTCAAAATGAAATGGAAAGGTCTGTTATTTATAGGAGACCTTGCAACATAATTTGTCCACAAATTTAAAATATAAGAGGTCAGACCCCTTTGATTTTCCTCTACAATGTGCAAAAAATGAAAAATACATGAAGTAAACCCTACAAGGGTGATGTCATACCCTAGGAGGGTGACATAATTCCTAAAAGGTGAATCATTGGGCCTCCAAAGGCCACATGTCATGCCTCAACTACTTAGGGGTGTGTTTCCTCACCCATACCACATCAAGCAACCTTTGGATCCATCAAACCCTATCATCCAAAGGATGACGTCCATGCTAGAAAGGTGATGTTATAGGCCTCCAAAGGCCACGTCCTAGTGAAAGGGGGTGCAATCTCATATTCAGGGGATGCTAAGGTGCCTCCAAAATAAACGTCCTCTGTCCTCTATGCAAGAAAACTTTGGGGTGCCTTGCCCAGCCTATGGGATTTCATCCCATGCATGTGGCATAATGACTAACCTGCTCAAAACCAATCCCACTTGTCCATCATATAAGGTTCCAAGGATGTGAGAGCCACGGTCTGAGGATGTTGAGTCACTGCATGACTCACTGCTCTTCATCACACATGCCAAAGTCCTGCAATAAGGCACAACATCTTGGGTACAAGCCAAGATATCTATCAAAGAACCATGTTAGTGGCATTCAAAACAAAAAAAAATATAAGACAAAATAAACCAATGTTCATAAGACACATTAGTCCTTAAATTATGCAAAGTAAGTTGATGCCTAAGATAAAATCCACGTAAACAATTCACCCCACTATCCCCTTCAAGTATCACCCAAGCCCAAGACCTTGTGAGTGTTACCAAGTTTAAGCATGGGAGAGCCTTCATACAACCCTATTATGCGTGCCACCTAAACAATGAGTGACCCAAGTAGAGGGATAGGTCCCGAGAGTGACAAGGGAAAGTAAAAACCCATCAAGAGTAAGTGTGAAGATGATATGGTTTGGGTTTTCCTTCATGTCTATGAGTTCTTTTGTTGAGGGTGCGCTTTCTCTTGAGTTACCAACTACTTAGGTGCAATTTTTTCCATACCCCTTTGTAGCCATCTTTCCAATCCCTGCTTTCATTTATTTATAATTTGATAGCCCCTTTTACGAGTTTTAAAGCTTCAACCTTTGAAATTTGGGACCGAGGTGGGCACTGAGTAAGTAGATCTCAAGTTGGACCAGATTTTGATGGTCCTTATTCTTTGCGTTCACTTTATTTTCAAGATTAATTTCTTATTCTTTTACAACAACTGCAATGTACCTCTGGGTCGTTAACCCCTTTCTCATGAGAGTATGGGTCATAGCTAAGGTTTAGGAAATGTAAGGGGTTTTATGATAGAAGGTGTTAAGTATGGTTGGGAGTGGAATATTACCCTTGGTAGGGCTCCCCAATATTACCCCTTTTTCCTAGGCGATGACAACATGGGACTAGGGCATAGAAGATGACCACCAAGGTGAAACAAGGCAACCGGGACAATTTCTCAAGCAAGTGATCCATTATCCAACTTCAACCAATGATCCTTGTCCACATGCCCAATAAATTAACACAACACTCTGCATGAAGAAAGGACTAACCATAACTCATGGTGACACTGGATTACCATGCCCCATACCCTGGGTTTCTGGAATGCGACAAGCTTTGGTTGATCTATGCTGGGAGGAAAATCAAGTGGGGTTGTTGGGATTCTGTCTATGGACATGATGATCATCATAATCTCAACATAGATCATGATCTCCATTTAGGCATCGAGACATGATCTCCTTAGTTACCCCTACTCATAGGGGGTAACATGTATTAGAGTAGGTTCATCAGATACCTTGAAGTAACTACCATGGGAAAATCCTTGAAGAGGGAGAAGCTGGAAAAGTTGAAATACTTTAACAAGTAAATCCAAGAGGAAATTTGGTATTATAGGTAGAGAGTAGATGTGCTATAAAAATAGCTTGCTAAGCACCAAGACTCCTTCATTTCCATGAGGGAATATTTAGACAAGAGTATATTGAAACTCTTGCAGTCGGGGCATAAATTCACTGAGCTACATAATTGACAAGAGGATAGGTTCACCAAAGTCATTGCTCAACTATACTAGGAGCTAGCAGTGAAGGAAGAGGCCTTGAAGGAGCTAGAAGCAGATGTCCAAGACACCAAGAAAGCCCCTTTTTGTTTCTATTGTTGAAGCTAGCACCATGACCATGTCAAACATGGTAAACTCACCTTCCAATACCCTTTCTCAAGAGACCTTTGGTGACTTTGAAAAGAACACAAGAGGCACTGGTTCCAAGATCATGAGGCAAATGGGATAGTCAAGGATGGCCAAGGGATTATGCTCCCCATTGTAGCTCAACAAAGGCCCAAGAATGAAGTCCTAATATTTGGTGGACAAGAATCAATCACAATTTTATCTCAAACCACATTTTTCAAGGCAAGAGGAATAAAAAAAAAAGCCATTCCCTTGGAGAAAAAGGAAACTGGAAAAGGAGTGTGCAACATGCCACTCAAATATTCTTGTAGAGGCTTGGAAGAGGGAAACAAAGAGATTATTCATTTTCTTCAATTCTTGGGGGACTAAGCAACCAAGCTGGAAAGCATCATCACAAACTGAAAAGGTATGGCATAATTTTTTCCTGTTGCAAGAAAAGGAATCACAAGGCTAGTGATTATTGGCCCTCTAGAAGGCCAAGAAAACAATGGAGGAACTATTTCCAACACTGCAAATTGACTAGACATTGGGAGGCCAAATTTTAGAGGTTTCACCCAAAACTTCATCCCAAGAATCCAACATCCAAGAAGAAATCTTGGAGAGTCAAGGTCAAGGGAAACAAGAGTTGCTTGCACTTGCAACCCAAGGAGAAATGATTGTCCAATGACCTATTGCAGTAACAAATGTCATATACATCCATTAAATGGATAACAGGGTTATGCGTAAGCCATCCCCTACTTAGATCTTCTCTTCCATCCTACAATGGATGCATCCTTGTATGGAGATTTGCCAGAGTTTGATTGATGACTGAAGAAGAAGATTGAAGGGAGGTGAATATTCTTGTGACTAAAAGTTTGCAAATGAGGAGGTGTGATTTGAATTGAATCCTCTCCAAAATTTGTAATGAGCACTTAGTTGCTTTCTCTTTTGAAAATTTTATAAACATGTCTTTTTTTTTTTTTTTTTTGTCTTTTTGGAAAAAATTGGAAGTGGAAATGAACCATTGTGATGGTTGGCCTTATAAAGGTATCCAATTAAAAATGAAGTTTGTAGTGAACAAGGACATCAACAGGGACATGTAAGGAGAAATGGGGAGGACAATAGTAGAAATGATAGCTCAAAGAGATAAACTTGCTTGAAGTTGAGTGGACAAAGGAGTTAATGATCCTGTCCATATTGAGCAAATGTGTTGATCCATGGATATCTGGAGTTTTATTTTATTGTCTATGAGTAACAATACACAAACTCTGTGTATAGCTCACCCCTTTGTAATTTTCTCCTAAGCATATAAAAATGTCATTTAAATGTTGAAATCTATGAGCTACTGCAATCTGTTCTTTGGGTATTTTGGTTATCAGTTACAACAATCAATGTATACTCTGTTAAAGTGTGTTTTCATTCTGTAGCACCTATGCACAACAAAAATTTTCTTTTTGGGCATTTTACCCACTACTTGGGTGAATTTACAGACCCATGAGCATTTTATCCTCTACCTAGGTGAATTTACAAACCCCTAGGCATTTTATCCTCTTCTTGAGAAAATTTATAGATCCCCGAGTGTTTTATCTGTTTCCTGAGTGAATTTACATCCTCCTAGGAATTTTATTAATTTCCTGAATGCCTCCACTCACTTGTTGGTTGATTATTTCTAGCTTACACTATCTAAATCCGTTTTTATACTCACAACAACTCTTCTTTTCGAAGCACAATCAATAAATACATTTTTTCACTTTTGTAGAAAACTGTTTATCTAACTCAGAGTTGGAGTGCAGAGTAGGATATTTTATTGTTTGAAGTGTGTTGTAGCATGATAATTAATTTCCCTTGGAGATAAGACTCATAGAGGTTGTACCATAATGTAGATATAGGCTATGGAAACCATTGCAATGGAAGCTGTTAAGGAGGCTACAAAAGTAGTTTGCTATGGAAGTCGCTAAAGAGGCTACAAAAGTAGTTTGATATGGAAGCCATGGAAGAGGTAATGAATTCAATTTACACAAACAATAATTGAAGAAGCATCCATTTTGGTGAGATGGATGGGACATAGTCCTAGTGTTTATAGATCACATTATCCTACATAGTAGTTACTACTAGTTGTTTATTCAATTGGGTTGCTATTTTGTCCAGTCCACTTAACCATGTGATTGAAAGGGCACATAAGGCAAAGGAAAATCCCGAGGTTGTTCCTACCTTCTATATGGAATTCTATCTACTAGTGTAGTTTGTGATTCTAATGTATTTGGAGGTCTTTACCTCAGTTACCAGGTTTCAAAAGCTCATGTGCATGTATATTGTCAAATTTCATGGGAAAACAAGTATAAAAACAATATTCATCCATTTGTGAATTTTTCCTAGCTTGATTATACAAGATCATTTTTTGTAGAGAATTTCCGATACTGATGAAGGATGCTAAGAATTTGATCAATTACTTTGGCAATTTGTATTTTCAAGAAGATATTATCTGAGAATCTGTGGTGCAACTGTAGCACCTCATCTTTTATCAAAGTATGTAAATGACATAGTTGTTTTCGGAGAGATAACATGTCATACTGTGCTTCAAGGTTTCAATGCTTCATTATTGAAAGAATATAAGAAAAATATTTTCATTCCCTATAATTTTAGTTTGGATCATAATTTCTTAAAAGATCAAAAACATGTCCGACAAGAAGCTATCATTTTTCTTGAATATAGGATTCCTCTTGGCCAATTCAAGAGACATTATACCAAAGGATTTGTAACTAAGCATTGTGATATAATATCTTTATCTTGGCCATACACTTATGAACATTGGGAATATTAAATCCCTTTGAAAATTTCAAGGATTGGGATGAGGTTCAGTGAAAGTAGCAACACCCTCATTTAGCAGTCTTCAACATTTTATCTCTTGATGAATAAATGGATGCAATAACCGGGGGACTGGTCGAGGTGGAAAGAATTACCAAGGAAGTAGAAGAGGCGAGGAGACTTAGGGAGAGCAGAATTAAAGAGGAGGTTGAGAGAAAAACGATACAGGATGAACATATTAAGAAACAATAAGAAGAGGAACTGAAGAGAAAAATAGAGGAGGAGTTAAGGAAGATGCAAGACAAAGAAGTTGTATAGTTATAATTGGAGAAGAAGAAAAAAACCTTTTAATTTGAGTAGAGGAAGATGGACTTGCAGGAATCTTGAGAGAAGAAATGAAAATAAGAAAAAATAAAAAGAAAGATAGAAGAAGAAGAAATTCGGCAAGAACAAAAAAGCAATGAATGAAGAGGAAGATCAATTGGATTTCATTAAGGAAATTCAAAAGAGTTGTGGCCGTGAGGATCATGGAATCATGATGTTGACTAAAGAGGATATAGTTGGAATTGAAAAATCAATGTGATACTAGGGTAAGCTAGCTAAAGTGTCCCAAGACCAAGTGAGGTGTTATCGGACTAATCGGTAGGTGTGGACACTAACTGATCTCCCTAGATCCACCTAGATCTAGAACAAAACACACCAGAACATGACACTTTCCTTAAGTTTTAGATATTGAATTTACTAACCAAAGAAGGATGGGTGACATACCGTTTAAATGTCGCTTCCTCTCGCCATCGCCATCCTAGCTCCATTTTGATGCTCATACGATGATAAACCTGCAAAAGAACACAACCAACCAAAGTGATAGCAATAGAATAAACTCAATATAAACCTATGTATGTGATCAAGGAATCATAGAATAAAACACAACAAGATTTATAGGAAAGAATCATATTACTATATCATATTAAATGTGAAAGAGAGATTACAACCATGGCCTTGATGTCGTAAGGTCCCTTCCAACCGTCCTTTGTTTCCCACACACTTTCACTCCAAGAATTCTAAGAGCACAGATCTGATAGTATTCACAATCTATCTCGACAAAGGCAAAACTCAAAACCACTCTAACCAAGCTAAAAGCTCCAAGCTAACCAAAAGATAACCAAAGCTAACTTTCTCCATAAGAGCTCCTCTCCTTTTATAAGTTGAAGAGGATAAGGTGAGGAGGTTAGGATGGTCCCACTAAATCATGAAAGTGAGTAAGATCTAAACCATTTGGATGCCACCTCACCATAGAAGTTTCTCCTTCTAGAAGATTCGAGAAAACGCTTGTTTTTCCCATGTGTAGGCATTCTCGCACCCTGCCTATAGAGCAACCTGCGAACATCTCGCACCCTAGCTATGGTGCAACCTGCGAGAAACAGGCATTCTCGTACCCTGCCTATATAGCAACCTGCGAACTTCCTTTTTTACAGGGTTTTTACAAGGGAAAATGCAACTTCTTTTCTCAGGAAAAGTTCTTCTCCCTTCTCTCTT
>JZKD02S1451573.1:247753-262333 GCA_000966675.3 Picea glauca
TTAAAACAAATTTTATAAAAATAGAAAACTTTAAAAATTAAAATTTAAAAATAAAACACAATTTAATAAAATTTTGAAATTTATAAACAAAAACTATATTACAAACTAAAAAAAAACAAAAATTAAATTTAAAACTATAATTTTTTATTTTATTTTATATTAAACTTAAAACTAATTTTAAAATTACTAATCGCAGGAAATCGTTGGGGATCTCTGAGGGAAAAACCCTAGCCCCTGCATGAGATGACTTCCTCCTCCTGCAAACGACGTCGCTTAACCCTGGATTGTTGCGCATCACCGAGCCATTGTCTGATCTCTGGTGATGAACCCAGGAGGGGGGGAGGGGAACCCCCCTCATATCGAAATGTGACCGCGAATGACTGGGAGGGGATGAGATCCAAGCAACCCTCTTTTGAACTGTTGCCCCACTTGCGGGATCAACTCCTTGCCAAGGAGTAGGGCTTCAACAAAGAAATGGAAGGGGAACCGAGCACGTCTCATCCAAAGGAATCTCGTGGATGAGAAATAAGAAATTGCATTCCCCAATCAGACAAACCGCCCAAGTATACTATCAACTCGACTAGGGTGGGAGATCACACCTAGTTTATGAAAGAGCATGCTCTCTTTGGAAAATTTCTAGGTCTATGGCCATCAGAAAGGGACCTCGTGCGATGGATAAAAGACTAGTGGAACTCTAAGGGAGACTATGAAGTTCAACTCAATTCCAAGGGGTTCTTCACGATCATCCTTTATAGTTTGGAAGACAAGGAAAATATTTTTGACAATGGGCCATATTTCTACAACCCTGCAGGGCTATTCCTTAGGTTATGGATAGATCGCTTCAACCCAGAGAAAGAGGACTTCACCATGGCACCATTATGGATCCAATTATATTCCTTGCCCCAAGAATTTTGGCTGGAGGAAATCCTCATGGGAATAGGAAATACAGTGAGAAGATATGTAAAATCCTCAGAGGAAAAAAAAGAGAGGAAATATACCTCCTATGCCCGCATATGTGTGTACATGGATATATCAAGTGCCTTACCAGGCTCAGTAACCTTAGAATACCAAGATGAGGATTGGAATCAAACCATGGACTATGAGCACATCCCCTTCCACTGCAGAAAATGTCATGAGCATGGTCACCTCTTCCATGACTATCCCTTAAATGCTCAAAACTCAAAAGCAGGGGAGGGAAAGCAAAAGGATGGTTACACCATGGTCACAGGAAGGAAAAAACAACCCCCTAGAAAGTAAAATCAAGAAAGCAATCAGAAAATCCCCATCAGAAACTTCTTTGACATCCTAAACCAGCTCCAAGCGGAAGAAGACGTGGAAAATACACACAAGAAGGGTAACTAGGATAAGGACAAGGGAAAATCCAAGCAACAGCCGGAACTAACCAAAGGACAAAACCAAGAAATATATCCATTAGCTTATTAGAACGAGGACAAGACAGAGGATGGGAGGGACACCCTCATGCAAATATGATCAATATCTAGCAGACATAGACCTGGAGAAACTGGAGGAGGCCTTTAATAAATAGGAGTTGCAAACCATCCCAGTAAAACAACTCAAAAAAGTGCATAAAGTATTCATCAAATCCACCGCAAGAGCCACTTCACAACTAGGAATATCCTCAAACCCAACTTTTGAGCCAAGAAACACCTGTCATGAAAGCAAGCATCGAGGCCACAAATCAACACATCAACTCATTAAGTAAGTAGGAAACTACATGCTCAATTCAGGACAGATCCATTGCCTCACGGAGGGGTACCTCTATTCACCACCCAACTCATCATGATGAAGACCATCACCTTGAATATTAGAGGGATTAATGGAAGGTCCAAGCAAAGGACCCTTCGAGACATCATTCGTGAAGAGAATCCAAACATTCTCCTCTTACAAGAAACAAAATGTGTTGGAGAAGCTGCAGAGGAAATCTTCCAGCGATGCTGGAGGAATTGTAACTCCATTCACACAGATTCAAATAGAGCTACAGGGGGCTTAGCTATATTATGGAACTCTATCATAGTTATCATAGATCAGACTTTCTCCATTGTGGGTACACTCAAAGTCCACTTCAGGGGCCTAGGCTCTAACAAATATGGGATTCTTACAAATGCTTATGGACCGCAAAGTGCTCAGGACAAGGAACTGTTCTTGCGCAGAATATCTATTGTCATATCACTACTGGGATCAACACACTAGATAATAGGGGATGACTTCAATATCATTCTTACACTGTAGGAGGAAAATAATGGAGGCACAAAGAGGCTGGATCAGGACAATGGTAAGTTCAAAACCCTAATAGACCAACTCAACTTAATAGACATAGAAACTAGAAATGGAATCTTCACTTGGTTCAATAGGAGATATGGGCATTAACATGTTTCAAGTATATTATATCGTTTCCTCATCTTTGAATCCTTATTGTTGGATGATCCAGTCCTAGAAGCCAACATCCTCCCAAAAACTGTCTCAGATCACTGGCAAGTTTCTCTCTGGTTAGACACAGGTGCTACACCCAAACTTAAGCCCTTCAGATTTGAAAAGTTCTAGCTTACCCACCCGGAATTCAAGAACTCTCCAAAATATGGTGGAGGTAGGCAGAAATAGACCATGTCAATTGTATGTATAAATTCAAACAAAGACTAAAAAAATTTAAATGGTAGCTTAAGAGCTGGAATAAAAATGTGTTTTGGAAATATCCTCTAGAAGAATCAGGAGATAGTCCAGTGCCTGGAGGAACTAAAACAAGAATTTATTGTGGGGGGAAGAATGACATACTCGACAAAGGAGGAAGCTCAATTACAGGAAGAACTAGAGGAGCACCATAAGAAAGAGGAGATACTTTGGAGACATACATCCAGAGTACAATGGCTCAAGGAAGGTGAAAACAACACTAAGTTCTTCCACTGATCCATGGTGCACAAAAGATCTATCAACAAAATCACCCAACTGGAAGACAACCAGGGTAATCCCATTCTGGATCATGCAAGTATAGAAGAGGAACTGATAAACTACTACAAAGACCTTCTCACTGAACCCATAAGGGATCGAATGCCGACCATACACAAGATCACTAGGCACATCCCATCCCTAGTCACAAAAAACAAAATGAAACATTGATGTGGCCAATCACACAAGAGGAAGTTGATCAAGTAGTTAAAGAGATACCACCAGGTAAAGCTCCAGGGCCGGATGTCTTCACAACAAATTTATTTCACTATTGTTGGCCACTGATCGGGGAAGAATTCTGGCAAGTATTTAAGGAATCCAAAACTTCTGGATAGGTTCTTTCATCTTTCAATGGCACTTTCCTTACTTTAATCCCAAAGGAAGAACGGGTAACTCATTCTAAATAGTTTTGAACCATAGCCCTATGCAACGTGATCTACAAAATCATCATGAAGGTAATCGCTCTACAACTCAAACCGGTCTTCTTGGCACAACAGGCAGACCCAGGGTTCAACACTTAATAGTGCACCAACAAAACCTCGACTACCGACCCTTTCGACAACACCTATGAAGCAGGAGAAGTCTCACCCGAGGTAGAAGCAGGGGGGGTTACAGGACGCAGGTGTCTATAACCAGGCTGAGACACAGATCTATGATAATAACACCTCACATAATATTATGTTAATGCTTAGGAAGTGAACATGCATTAGTTTATTAACCCTTTAACATCGCAGAGCATAATCAAAGACAGATCTAGCACAATAGAAGCAAGTGATGATATACCCTTAGCATTTAGTACTTAGCACTATGAGTTAAATCTAGCATTCATTTACCCTTAACATAAGTAAAGTACTTAAGCAACAACAGATCTACCCATTACACATCATAATCAAATCACTAAGCGCAACCATAACAGAAATAACACAACACAAAGAAAACCATGAGACACCATATATACGTGGTTCACCCCAGTGTGGGGCTACGTCCACCAACTACTTCACCTCTTTATTATCCACCAAAATCTTACATCCAGCCAAATTTGTGCACTAAGCCACAGATTCGAACTTTGCACAAGATAGGAGATCCGCACACTAAGAAATAGATCCTCCTTCTTCTCACTAAGCACTAGATCTATGCACTAAGAACCTTCTACAAAATCATAGTCGAGCACTAAGCCTCGACCACATACATTCCTTCACACAAAGCACTTATGTTTCAACAGAACTACATGAACTACTTCTACCATACATTCCTCTTTATTTATATTTTTACAAACCATTACAATAAGGCCTAAACATGGGGAAAACCCATGGTCTGACATCCCATAAAACCGTTACATAAACCCTAGAGAATTCCTTACTGGGTCCACATATCCCGCAAAATGAGTGAGATCCATGATCTCAGCTCCGCCTGGACGCTCCTTCTTCGACCAACATGTTGAAGTCCAAAAGTGGGCCAAAACTGGCCAAAGTTTCCTCAAAACTTGGTCGAGGGCCAACATGCCCCCAACACTCACCTGTGACTCATCCTGGTTCACTTAGGTCTGGATAATGCTACCTTGAATGCTTTGAGCTTAACTCGAGCTGCTTCGACTTTCTTCCTTGCCTCAGCTTCCTGCTCAACGAGCTCCTGGACTGTCTGCTCTGTAACATGCCCTTCCAGGCATTGTTCCACTGCTGCAACTACTTGATCTAGCTTTGAGCCCTGGCTATCGATCTCCTCAAACACCTTGCAAGCTTCTTTCGACATAGGTTGTAGCTTCTGTGTCACTTCCATCACCTTACCCTGGAGGGCAGTGATCTGATGTTGTACTGTGTGCTGCTCTTAGGATATCTTCATCCTTTCTACTACTGTGAGCAGCTTCATCTGCACCTACAAAAAAAATGCCTATTGTTGCACCTCCTGTAGGTGAGCCTCCAACTTATTTAACTCTGGATCCTTGGCGAGGCGTTCATATGTTTGGGTGCTTCTGTCACTCGATTGTTTAGATACCAAGGCGAGGGATTTTATACTTTCTATTGCATTCTTGGCGGACTCCTCCCTCTGGTCAATCACCTCCTGTGGGGTGCTCGGCACTATTTGGGCCTCCAGTTCAGCTATCCTAGCTTGAAACTATTGGAGGGTCTCTGCGAGCTTTGCTACTTGAGCTTCGACAGGTTCTTGCTCCTCCTATACAAGCCTGGCATAGAGCGACATGATTTTATTACTTCTTATTTGACAACGGCCTACTCTGTGAGGATATGCTCTCTTTCCTTCTATAGTTGGGCTTCGCCAGCTCTCTTTTCCTCCTAGAGCTTCACCTGAAAATCTGCTTTCATGGGAAACTACACTGTCATGCGCTTCTTGTAACTATGCTAAGACTTTGTCCTTATCCTTTTGCAAGGTTGTTGTAGCCTTCTCCTTTTCTTCCTGAGATTTCTGGAACTGAGCCTCTATTGCATCAACAAGACTTCTTAATTGGGATGCTTCATCCCCCAATTCTGGGGTCTATGATGAGGAAGGCACAGATGGCACAGTAGGCACTACACGGACCAAGTGAAGAACCTGCTGCACTTCCTTCAAATCCCTCTCAATCCTTCCATATAACTCCAACTGCTTCTCTTTGTATCTCTGCAACATGTCTTCAGAAGCGTCCTCCATAACTCCATGGACTAGACTAATTTCATCCTTAGTGAGGGTGGCTTTCGACTGTGGCTTATTGGCGCGCGTTTTCTATCTTGATGAAGGTTTCTTCGAAGAAAGTTTCCTCTTTTGTGGTGTCACTGTCCCAACAAGAGGATCTTCAGATGGTGTAGCTTCACCTCCTTCTTTCTCTTCTTCTCCTTCATATCCTCCTCCTTGTCATTTTTATTCGTATTCTCATCCTCCTTGTCCTCCTGCTCTGTTTTCTCCTCCTCCTGGAAAGACAAACCCATTATCTCCCGAATTTTTCTCTTCGCCCTCTTCGTCACTCTCTATATCCTAGACTTCAGCCTACTTTTTTTTATTCTTCGTCCCGCTGGGCTATCCGACATGTTCAACTCATGTAACTATCAGGCTTCCTATAGTGTTAGTGTTAGATAAATCTGCATCGCTGACAGGTACAAGACATTCTTCTGACCATTCCTTTCTAACCTGTTCCATATCTTCATCTGTCAGCTTGTAGTATAATTTCAATTCTTCCTGGTGCTCATCTCTTTGTGCGGTGATGTAAATGAAGTGGGGATCAGTGCAAAACTTCACTATGGGTCGGTACTGATGAAGGGTACATGGTGTCATACGCATAAATGATTCAATGGAAACCTTCGATTGTTGATAATATCTGTGAAACATGACATTAGACTTCCATTGCTTCGTCATGTCGTTGGTATACCATAGGGTAGAAAACCTAGCGGCCAGGGGCTCCGTAGGTTCAATATCTAGAAAAGAAGCTCCTTCAGGAATCTGCCAAGCCACAAATATGATCAATATGATCAACCAGCTATAGTGGAACTCATATCCCAAGTCTTGGGCTTCACGACAATCCTTTTCTAGCTCGTTGACAAGGTAGTTCACCCAGTTCATCTGCATGCCCTCCACACACTTTCCTACGAGGTCCACCGCGAACCCAGTAACCTATGTGGGATGGTTCTTCCTCACTAGCTTTCCAGCTA
The DNA here is from genome assembly GCA_000966675.3 of Picea glauca. Lineage (NCBI taxonomy): Eukaryota > Viridiplantae > Streptophyta > Pinopsida > Pinales > Pinaceae > Picea > Picea glauca. The sequence goes on from JZKD02S1451573.1 coordinate 254,347, forward strand.
AGAGTTGACAATCAAGGCACACTGCGCCATCCTGTATGGAGGCTACCTTGTAACCTTGCTTCCCCCTTTCTACCTCTCGATATGCTTCTTTGATACGTTGTGCTAACGAACGGTGTAGAAGTGAACATGCATTAGTTTATTAACCCTTTAACATCACAGATCATAATCAAATACATATATAGCATAGTAACAACAAGTGATGATATACCCTTAGCATTTAGTACTTAGCACTATGAGTTAAATCTAGCATTCATTTACCCTTAACATAAGTAAAGTACTTAAGCAACAACAAATCTACCCATTACACATCATAATCAAACCACTAAGCACATCCATAATAGAAATAACACAATACAAAGCAAACCATGAGACACCAGATATATGTGGTTCACCCCAGTGTGGGGCTATGTCCACAAACCACTTCACCTCTTTATTATCCGCCAAAATCTTACATCGAACCATATCTGTGCACTAAGCCACAGAGTCAAACTTCTCACAAGATAGGAGATCTGCGCACTAAGAACTATATCCTCCTTCTTCTCGCTAAGCACTAGATCTATGCACTAATCACCTTCTACAAAATCACAGTCGAGCACCAAGCCTCGACCACATACATTCCTTTGCACAAAGCACTTATGTTTCACACAGAACTACATGAACTGCTTCTACCATACATTCCTCTTTATTTATACTTTTACAAACCCTTACAATAAGGCCTAAACATGGGGAAAACCCATGGGCCGACATCCCATAAACCTGTTACAAAAACCCTAGATAACCCCTTACTGGGTCCACATAGCCTGCAAAATCAGTGATATTTGTGATCTCAGCTCTGCCTGGGCACTCCTTCTTCGACTAGCATGCCAAAGTCCAAAAGTGGGCCAAAAATGACCAAAGTTTCCTCAAAACTTGGTTGAGGGACAAGAGAAATTAGGCTACGTGGAGGGACGACAAATCATGGAAAACGTCATCCTAACACATGAGATCATTCTCTCTCTCAAGTCAACTCGCACCCGAGGTATGCTCATCAAACTTGACCTATGTAAATCTTTTGATCGAATAAGATGGCAATATATGCACTCCCTCCTCAAAGCCTTTGTCTTTGACACCACATGGGTAGCCCGAATCATGCATCTCACTTCTTCAACCTTCTTCTCCATTCTTGTTAACGGAGTTCCCTCCCATCCCTTTACCCCCACCAGGGGAATTCGACAAAGGGGCCCCTCTCCCCTTTCCTCGTTGTCATAATGGATGAGATCCTTGGGCATTACATCAATGCCTCAGTTGATGATGGCTCCCTCAAAGGCCTACCTCTTCATAATCTATAGTCATCTCCCTTCCATAGTCAATTTGTAGACAATACCCTTCTGATGAATACCCCCACATCCCAGGAGGCTAACAAGCTCAAAATCATTCTCATAGACTTTGCAGAAGCTTCAGGACCTGCCCTAAACCTTGACAAGTCACAACTTTACTTCTTCAACAATGTAGTGGAAATCCAAAATCACATCTCTAGACTTCTAGGTATCCCTAAGAGCTCCCTTCCATCTAATTATCTTGGTATTCCCCTCACGTGGGAAACCACTTGCAACATCTCTTGGATTAGCCTTTTTCTATCAATCTCTAACCATCTAAGAAATTGGACCTTCCGATCTCTAAACCTTGTTGCTCAACTAGTCCTTCTAAATTTCATGATTAAATCCCTTCCAACCTACCTCTTTATCGCCTTGGTGACACCTTAGTCAGTCATCAGAGCCATCATAAGCCTCCAACGAAATTTTCTTTGGCATGGTCACCATCCGAACAAGAAGTGGGCTCTTGTAGGCTGGGATAAAATCTATCGGCCTAAATTATTGGGTTGTTGATGATTACAGGTGCCAAGACATCCTCCAAGACACAGACTGAGAGAGTTGGCCTGAGAGAGAGCCCATGATTTGGGTGTGCCCATGAGATAGGCGTGTGCTTCCTCTCCGAGACAGAGATGGAACGTTGTTCCCTTGTGTGAGGTGGTGAATCCCATGAGCTGGGTGTGGAGTCCTGTCTAAGATAGATGGAATTTTTTTCCCCTATGTGAGGTGGTGAAGCCCATGAGGTGGGTGTGTGGTTCCTCTCTGAGAAAAACATGGAATGTTGTGTGCCCCTGTGTGGGGAAGCCCATGAGTTGGGTGTATCATTCTGAGACAGAGATGAAATGATGTATTGGACTCCTCTATGGAGAGAGTTGAGATGATGTGATACTCCAGATGATTCTTTTGTGTAACGTAGTGAGAAAGATATCTGCTTAGTTGGACGTGCTTGTGGCTAAGCATAGGTGAACGTGATCCTAGTGGTTGAGAACTAGTGAGTGTGGTTCTCCGAGATAGAGATGTGGACATCCCTGTGGTTGAGCACAGATGGATGTGCCCCTAGTGGTTGAGCACTAGAGGGTGTATAATATCCCTTTCTATATTTTTCAAGATTCAAACTTACCTATAACCCTATTTGAGATGTAAAGGGTACAGGTTGGCCCCAACATAAAGTGAAAGATAATTAAAGTAAAATATAATTAATGTAAAAGATAATTAATATGGTAATTATTAATTATATTGTGCGTTATTGAGGTAGACCCTGTTTTTCCAATAGAAACCATTGTTGATAAGTTCAGTCTAATATAAGTAAAGGTAAATTCCCCATTGAGGAATCATATCACAAGTGTGAGTTTGGAAATTTCAGCAAACACTTGTTCTTGGGAAAAGTGCACACCTCTCTTGGGTGCTAGTCTTCTAGGGTTTGTGAAGCACCCTTTTGTGTGTTAGTTCTTTATGGTGGTGGAGGTATTTCTCTTGAATAATATAGCACAGGATTGGCTTGGTTTTCTTCCCTTGTTGAGAAGGGTTTCCCAGGATACTTCTTGTGTACTTGTGCATGGTGTTTCTTCTTGTGATCTTGGTTACTGCAACAAATTGTTTATAGTTTAAGTAAAATTCTAAAAATGGAATGAACTCCATGATTATGCCTAGCCTATTGAAAAATAAACATGGTTTTAGAGCATAGGTCTTGAAGAACCCATTGCACAAGCATCAAAGAAATCGCCCTCTCTTTTCTGCAAATCTATGACCCTCTAGGGTTTATGCAAAATATGTACGACCCTCTCTTGTTTGGCCTTTTCAGCACTTTACACTTGTGAGTTGGGGATGAAATTTGGATAAGGGTGTACGTCCTCCCTCAGCGCACCTCCAGAGAATCACAAAGTGAAATTACGAGAAATTTGGATTTTTGGCCCTAGGGTTTCTAAGGTTCTGCATTTTTTTGCAGAATTTTTGATTTTAGGGTTCCTGCAACTCATTGAAGGAACATTTCAACTCAACATTATTCCTCTGACACTCTCAAATATTATTGTTGGAATTCATAAGCCCAACAAAATCGAAGGTTTCTAGTCTAACCTAGCCATTAGGTTTTCTAAGTCCAGTTGGCAAGAGTTTGTGAAGAAATATGAAAATATGAAAAAAAAAACCTTAGTGGAAGATAGGCTTGATGGATCAAGCAACTTCAACTCCTAGAAGTCAAGGATTCAGATCACCCTTGAAGAAGATGATATTTTCAGTGTGATACAAAATACTTTACTAGAAACAACGACCGATGAAGAGAAGGAAATAAGAAGGGAAGAAGATGTCAAGGCAAGGAAAATAATTATCTACTCGGTAAGAGATCATCACCTACCTCGTATTGCCAACCTGAATAAATATTATGAAATGTATGAAGCACTGAAAGATATGTTTGAAAGTGAAAACACCCTCAAAGGCCTTACCTTAAAAGGTTAGCTTCAAAGTACCAAGATGACAAAAAGTGATACAGTTGCTACCTTATTTATGAATATATCAGAGATCAAAGATCAGCTAGGTGTTGTTGGAGAAATCATGTTTGATAGAGAAATTGTCTTATCCACTCTCAACAATCTTCCAAAACAATGGGAACATTTTATTCAAAGCATTAGTGGAAGAGAAAATTTACCAACTTTTGGTAGTTTGTGGATAGACTGTACTCAAGAGGAACTCATACTTAGAAATAGAGGAGTGGAAGACTCTCCTGATGACAACCTTGCTCTTGCACTTCATACAAAGAAAGGAAGAATATTCAAAAGAAACTTCAGAAAAACATTCATAGATGAGAAGAATCCATCATATTCGGGTCATATTTAGAGAAGAGATGTTTCAGAGAATTAGTGCTTCAGATGTGACAAATATGGACACTATGCAAGAAATTGTCCAACCAGGAAGAAAGGAATACAATATGCTTCCACCACTGACATTGATCTGGACCCACCTCAAAAGGATGAAGATAAGAGAGATGAGAATTACTTCCTCTAAACCAAATACATAATTAAGCATGACTGCAGACCTGGTTAAATTGTTTGATCATTAAACTTATAGTTGAATGAATTCTTAATAAGTGAATGTGTGGGAGCCCTCATGACTTGGACCATTATCCTTGGTATGGGAGTCCAAACCTTATTAATTGATTATTATGCTAGTTAATAGAGAACCTGAAGACATAAAAGATCTAGAAAACAAGTAAAAGAAGACATCCATCCTTCAGACTTCGGAGGGAGTTACTTGACTCAGAGGGATTCAAACAAAATGAGAAGAAGGAAGAGATATTATTTTCTCCCTTTCAATAGTTCAGAGGAAAATAGTTATTGATCCAGTTTCTCCAGTGATATTCCCAGGGACTTTGCAATAGGCCATAAAATGTCTGCCTAGGCTAAACAAACTCTACAGGAAGTAGAGGAACATACAATCCCCTCAAGGCACATCCCGAGAGAGAAAACGAGATTTCTGAGCTACCCTTCAGCCATGAGCCACTTCATTGATTCTGAGCCTTCTTGTCAAGGAGAAGGGACAGGTGAACAGGTATGGCAAGATGCCATGACAAAAGACTACCAATATATATTAAAGAATGATGTATGAGATATTGTTCCAAGACCAGAAGGGAAGTTTGTGGTGACTTCCAAGTGGATCTATAAGATCAAGCATGCATCTGATGGAAGTGTCAAGAAATATAAAGTGAGATCTATAGCCAGAGGGTTCCCACAAACAGAGGGAGTTGTCTATGATAAGAGAATTGATCCAGTAAGCCCAATACACCTCCATCCGTACTACCATCCATGAGTTGGAAACTACATCAGATGGATGGATTCTTGATGAGTTTGGGTTTCAACAAGAGTGTTGTTGATACAATCCTATATTATTACATTATTGGTGACAAGAGCCTGATTTTGATGACTCATTCAGGAAGTTGTGTTGTTGGATACAAACAAGCGTTGACTTATGATTTCGAAATGAAGGATTTGGGTATTATGCACTACTTCTTGGGACAACAAGTATGACAGAGGACTGATGAGATTTTTCTTGAGTCAAGGAAAATATACAGTGGGGATATTAAAGAAGTTCAATATGACTAAATGCAAATCCATACATACACTGATGGTGATGGATTTGAAGAAAATGAATGACGATGATTCATATGAGATTGATCCACAATTGATTAGATAATTGATGTATCTAGTTAACACCAGACCTGATATATGTTATGCAAAAAATATGCTTAGTCAATCCATGAGTCAGTCGAGACAAACCCATTAGATAACAGTAAAGCATGTGTTGAGATATATACAAGACACAATTAGATATGTCCTGAGATATGCCTCCAGTGTGAACTTAAGTTTGCAAGAATATGTTGATACAGATTGGGCAGAGAGTACAGTGGACCGAAAGAGCACATACAGTTGTTGTCTTACCTTGGAGTTTTCCATGGTTTCCTAGTGCAGCAGGAAACAAAGCTCTGTTGTCTTGAGTACCACAAAAGAAGAGTATATAGCATTGAGTGTGAGAAGCAGTGTGGCTTCGCAAGCTTCTGACATATTTACTTGATCATGATATGGATTCTATGATTATAACTAGAGTTGTGTGAATCTCTTTGAGAACTCTTTGTTCCATGATAGATCGAAACAAGTTGAGATAAAATATCATTATATCATAGGCATAGTGCAAAGGAAATCAGTACATGTGCAACACCTTCCTATGCATGAGTAGATTGCCAATATATTCACCAAACTGCTTGCCAAAACGAAGTTCGAGTACTTCAGTGAGAGACTTGGCCTAGTGAATATTACCCCCTTAACTAAGAGGGAGTGTTGATGATTACAACCAAGACAAAGTTAGAGTACTTCCGTGAGAGACTTGTCCTAGTGGAGAATTCATCCCTAGATAAGAGGGAGTGTTTATGATTACAGTTGTGTGAGACATCCTCTAGGACACCGACTGAGAGAGTCGACCTGAGAGAGAGCCCATGAGTTGGGTGTGCCCATGAGATGGGTGTGTGGTTCCTCTCTGAGACAGATATGGAACGTTGTGCCCCTGTGTGAGGTGGTGAAGCCCATTAGTTGGGTGTGTGAGGTGGTGAAGATAGATGGAACGTTGTGCCCTTGTGTGAGGTGGTGAAGCCCATCAGTTGGGTGTATTGTTCTGAGATAGATATGAAATGATGTATTGGCCTCCTTTGTGCAAAGAGTTGAGATGATGTGATACTCTAGATGATTCTCCTATGTAATGCAGTGAAAAAGAGATCTGTTGAGTTGGATGTGCATGTGGTTGAGCACAAGTGAACATGATCCTAGTGACTGAGCACTAGTGAATGTGGTTCTCCTGTGAGACGTAGTGATATAGAGATGTGGACATCCCTGTGGTTGAGCATAGATGGATGTGCCCCTAGTGGTTGAGAACTAGTGGGTGTATAAAATCCCTTTCTATATTGTTCAAGAGTCAGACTTACCTGTAACCCTATTTGAGATGTAAAGGGTACAGGTCGGCCCCACCATAAAGTGGAAGATAATTAAAGTAAAAGATAATTAATGTAAAAGATATTTCATATGGTAATTATTAATTATATTGTGATTTATTGAGGTAGGCCCTATTGTGCCAATAGACACCGCTGTTTATAAGTTCAGTCTAATATAAGTAAAGGTAAATTCCCCATTGAGGAATCATATCACAAGTGTGATTTTGGAAATTTCAGCAAACACTTGTTCTTGGGAAAAGTGCACACCTCTCTTGGGCGCTAGTCTTCTAGGGTTTGTGAAGCACCCTTTTGTGCACTAGTTATTTATGGTGGTGGAGGTATTTATCTTGAAGAATATAGAAAAGTATTGGTTGGGTATTCTTCCCTTGTTGAGAAGGGTTTCCCAGGATACTTCTTGTGTACTTGTGAATGGTGTTTCTTCTTGTGATCTTGGTTGTTGCAACAAATTGTTTATGGTTTAAGTAAAATGCTAAAAATGGAATGAATTTCATTATTAAGCCTATCTTATTGAAAAATCAACAGTGTGGGTCTTAGGGACCCAGGAAAGATCAATCACATAATGGGAAAAACTCTAGAAACTCAAGTATGCACCCAACACTAGTGAAGAGCTCCTCATCTGACCCAATGACCCGATTCATGGATCCAACATTTGGAACACATCCTGGAGCAATAGACCTCTTATACAAAAGCATGCATTTTGGGAGATATGAAATAGAGAGCAATCCTTACTCTAGCAAGACTCTTGGCAACAACTACTGTCACTGTACTCAATACAAGAACTCATCCCCCTTCATCAAAAAATTCATTCAAGGGATACAATACATATAAAATATCTCTGGAAGGAAAACGTACCGCAACACTCTTGGTGCATATGAAAGACCCAACCCCCTGAACTAAGCATAGGTGAGGAAATCAATACGTGGGACTGGAGGGACTATGAAAATCAAAGAAAGATATGAATTATTGATGATTTTGACATCCTCAGGTGGGGTCACTCGCCAACAGGTAACTTCTCAGTCAAGGAGGCTTATCATCTCCAAAAAAATCTCCACATGCAACCAAAAGAGCATATATGGGGAAAAATATGGAACCCAAAACTCTGGCTGAAAGTGTCCCTGTTTCTCTAGATAATTTCTCAGAATTGCATCCT
>JZKD02S1451573.1:278462-300182 GCA_000966675.3 Picea glauca
GAAAGTTAAACATGCAACTACAATGAAGAAGGGTGATGAGAGACCTACATGCTCGCATTGTAAAAAGCAAGGGCATGAAGAGGCAAAGTGTTGGAAGCTACATCCTGAAATGAAATCAAAGTGGTTTAAAGATCGGAAGGGGAAGCAAACAACCACGCTTATCGTTGAGGACCTTGGATCAGATTCTGAGGATGAAACAAAGATAACAATCGTAGGTGTGAAAGGTAAATCTATTGTTGATAATGATGTTAACATTGGTTCTTCATGTGCTTCTACTTCTAAARATGATGACAATTCTAAGGATAGAAAGAGGAATGCATTGTTTCATATAAGAGTGATTACAAAACAAACAAAGGTTGACACACTCATAGATAGTGGATCTCAAGTTAATCTTATTTCAGAAGAAGTAGTTAAGAAATTGAGATTAACAACAAAACCACACAAGAAACATTATCCATTAGGTTGGGTATGCAAAGATAAATATTACAAGTAACACAACAATGTGATCTAAAGTTTGCAATTACATCTAAGTTTGTAGATGAGGTTGAATTTGATGTGGTCCCAATAGATATCTGTGGAATTGTGTTGGGCAGTCCATACTTATATGATCGAAAAATGATCTTCTATCGAGAACATAAGCAGTATCACTTGTTTAAAGAAGGAATTGAGTACATAGTGCATTCACATTCATTTAAAAACGACAAATCATTGGGCACTACACAACAATTAAAAAGGGTTGCTAATGCAAGTCGAAATTTGGCACTTATGTCTATACAATGTAAGGAAGAAAAGAATCCTAAGCATGAAAAGGAAGTGTCATTTCACTACAATGCATCTGTTTTGGTTGATAGTGTCTCTATGGTTAAAAGTTAGCATGGTTTGGGTACAATCTCTTTCACAGGTTCAATGTTTATATTCATCTTATTACTCCTCAGCGGTATGTGGTTGGTTCTGACAATGTTGAATGAAGATGTGATTAAGAATGTGATTAATGTACTTAACAATGTCAGTGTAGTGTTGATTTTTGTATTTCTAAGTCAGATGTACAGATTCCAGGAAGAATGGATATGTGATACAGGTAAAGTGGGGAGATCATGCCCTCACTTCATGTCTGAATGATTTCATACTTTTTGTGGCCAAAAGTATTTCTAGTGGGAAGGTTTGATCCAGGTGGATCATCTCAAAATTAAATAGAGTTAAAGTATTCAAAATGAAAATTAAAGCTTACAAAGTTGAAGATCTCGCCATCAACTTTCCGGTGATGTTCGTTTCAGGAAAAACGGTCTCCAGGTGACAAAGATATGAGCAATGAAAGTTTCGTCAAAGATGGTTAGAAATGGGTTAAAAATGGTTAAAAATGAGTTAAATATGATTAGAAATGGTTAGAAAAAAAGGGGTGGTCAAGGGCCTAGCCCTTGACCTTGCCAACACCGAGGCATCCCCTTGGTATTTATATGTATTAAAAAACCATATGAAAAAAACACAAAATATAATGTCATATATCCAAATATTATATGTATTAAAAACCCACAAAACACGCCAACCATAATATAAAACCAAATGTGATATGTATTAAAACCCAAAATCGCACGCCAACCATAATATAAAAACTATGCCATATATCAAACATATAATATAACAAATCACCAAATATATGTGTGTGGGAGGAGAAGACAGTGGGTTTGACCCCGGGACTTCCGCCCCCATAACAACCACAACTACCAACGCACCACCGCTTTGAGACGTGGTAATGAATGGCGCGAAAACCTTAAAAGTTGTCATTTTGAACAGGATTTGGGTGGGCACGTGGCCTATGGCCCACACCCCTTTTTGGGTTTTGATTTCATTATTTAAATGAAGCATGGGCACGGATCCCGAGAAGGAGTTTTGATGCAAGCAGAGACAGGCACGCAGATCAAGGTGATGTTGTACAGTGATCGAAGTGAATTTGCACACAGACTGAGGTGGAATTTTCATGCAGTTCGAGGTGGTATGGAATTGGCACGCATCCCGAGGCCATACGGATTGCACAATCAGGGGCAGATTTGGGAATTGTGCCAAGAAGGGCATTCAGAGTCCTGTTTCTAAAATATATTGAGTTTATACTCAAAAGTCTCAGTTTTTTGCAAGGATTCTAGATCCAGCTTCAGTTTTTGCATTCAGGTATCCAGACAGAAAAGTGCTCACAGAACCTTCCAGATACACAGAAAGGTATCCATGTTTATACTTAAAAGTCTCATAATTTCATCTTGCAGTTGTTGTTGAAGTATATTACTATATATGACAGACAAAAATCAGAAGTCACTTTGTAAGCATTTGAATACTTAATCTATCGGCCTTCCCATTTGGAAAGTGGCCCGAAGACGTAACTAGGAAGTCTGGTGAACTCTGTTACCGATTCTTGTTCATAGATGGTTTGCTTACATGTTTATGTGCTCATGTGCTTGATGAATGTTCTTTAAATTTGCATTTACAAAGATGGTTAACAGTTAAAAATTTACATGCAAATAATGGTTAAAGATCAAGTTAAATTTCAGATCACCAGGCTTTAGATTTATTCTCATTATGTTTTCCTTGCGTAGTAGTAGGCATCGATCTTATTTATGGGATTACATCCATGCCATATCCAATACCATTCTCCCTGCAATTTTTTCAACTTTAATGCAACCAAACAAATTGTTAGCATTCATGCACATTTATAACAGTTCATGAAATGATCTCAGAATTGTATCTAACTAGCAATTTGATTATTTCCAGCCATTACTCATATTAAAATGGAATTAAACTATCATTCATGTACCTGCATTATAACCATACAAATATTTTCATAATGCAATCAAACTTCACAAATAAATAGAACCAGTGTGCCAACAATCATGGCCACATCTACACAATGCATCCTTGCATTGGCTCTAGAATACCATATGTTCTTTTCATGTATTCTACCATGTGAGTTGGAAATTCTGGTCAACACCTCAACAAATTATCCTAACTCTTCCCCAATTACTTCTTCAATTATTTGGATACCTTCCTCTTCAACCCATACACATCACTACGAACATGATCCCTTAGTGCTCTCTAATGTCGATAAATAGGTTGTAGTCCAAATATCGATTACATATGGGGAAAACCATAAGTCACTTGTATGAAACTATATCCCTTCCATTTCCAACCACATTGGTGCAGACCCCCCTTCTCCCCTTTGAGGTGTCGGGACCTCCTAGTCAAGGATAGTAAAATATTATCGAGTTGAATTAGCTCCTCGAGACCTTACTGGTCTCAAACTAAATAAAAAATAGGCCCTATTATCACCTGAGGCACAGGTCGTATGGTACCTGCGGGCACTATTTTCTTAGCTCCTTTTCAAATCTCAACATCGACGAGTGATAGATCCTTTCGCTATCCCTCCTTTGCATGGGACCTCGGGCTGTGACCCGGGGCTTAACTTCCTAGTGCTTCGTGGATTTGGAGATTTTGACCAGGACCAGATCAACGGTCCACAGTGATTACGGGGCACCAACGTGCTCACTCTTTATCAGAGGGCTCAATCTCCGCAATTAGAAAAGTACTCACCCAACTCAGTCTAATTGTATTCGTTGATCCCCCACCCCGATGAGATCAACGAACTTGGTGAATTGTGGGCCATGAACTAGCACATCCACTAATTTCACCTCTGCACTCTGCAATGATTCCCCACTTTTGATCTCCGTAGTTTCAAACTCTCCACCTTCACTTTCTCTCGGAGTGATTTCACCCGAATTTTATGATCTATGGACGCCTGTCTCTCATAGATTGACGGCTATTATTCACTTCAACTATTCGGGCTTCGGGAGTTTCAATTCCTCCACACTCACTTTCTCGCAGAGTGATTTTACCCAAAGTCGATGATCTGTTGATGCTTGTCTCTCACAGATCGATGATTGTAACTCACTTCGGCTCTTCAGGCTTTGAGAGTTTCAATTCCTTCGCACTCACTTTATCTCAGAGTGATTTTACTTGAAGTCGACGATATTTCGACGTGTTTCTCTCACAGATTGACAATTGTGACTCACTTCGGCTTTTCGAGCTTCGAGAGTTTCAACTCCTGCACACTCGCTTTCTCCCGGAGTGTTTTCACCTGAACTTGTAGATCTTACGCTACCTGTCCCTCTAGATGATGGATAGTCCCTATCCTCTTCAAGAATTCGACGAATCCTCGCTCCTGTTTGCACACAGAGACTTAAAGCTCATGCACTTTTCCCAGATCCAATGATTTGGAATGATCCCGCTCCCTCCTCGACAGATCTTGACCGATATCTCGTGAAACCTTCAGAGCTTCACTCCCTTTGAATATTTCTCCCCACTATCTCCCTTGATATTTATTTCTTGAACCCTTTGATTCCTCAGAGGGATACTTCGACACTTAGCCGAACTCCGAACCTGTGCACTCCTTGCAATAGATTCTTATGCAAGACTTAGCGTCTTGCAGGAAACTGCGCACACCTTGCAGAAGTCCCTTTGCACTCCTTGCAAATGGAAGTTTCATGCTATCTCTTCTGAGATTCTGAGTCGAAACAGACTCTTTCAACGCACTCCTTGCGAACTGTATGCACACCTTGCATGAAATCAATGAAGAGAAGCAATTGAAACTTATCCAAATACTTCACGGTTTCATATACTCAATAACATAACTCATTCATTCATGGAAACAGAAAATAACAGATAAACTGTAAATAGTAGCAGCACCCTGCATTGGGTCAATATCCCTCTATTATATTCACTCAAATGTAAATGGCTACAACTCTGATAAAGAAAACTTACATTCAGTAACAACTATCTCCTACTAATTTGTAGCAGCCTTATTCAAGCATACAATGCATCTAATTATACAAGAGGTCCTCTAGGGTTCCCTCCAACTACCTATTTGATCAAAATAAAATCTTACAACTACTTAGTCCTATTACAATAAATGTTTGTGACATACAATTTAAGGAAAATGTTCAGATCTATGCCAAAATAAAAATAACTCAAGGATGATATGATCTCTCCTTGTTTGACGCAATCGTTCAACCTCCGACCATTAACTTCTCTGATTCATCATTTACTCATAAGTTCTCTAAGATATGCCATCTTTAAAAATTTAAAATTTTACTCAAAAGGCATGCTAGGCGTTGTGTTTTCATCCCATGTGGCTTTGTTGATGATGCTCCTGCATCATACTCCTATGGGAATAAAATTCATGGACTCCTGTCCATGAGCTCTTGCACTGACCTTCCATGTTTTTGGACATCAACTTCACCTACCCAACTGGCATCTTCTATCGGGTGTCCCTTCCACTTGACCAAATATTCAAAATAGTTCTTCCTCCTGGTCTTCTTTCTAATCCTCTGATCAAATATCTCCTCCATCTGTGGCTTTTTTGCCACAGGCATCTGCTTCTCCCAATGAATCTTTTTTTGATATTCTGATCTTTCCGTGTCATCTTTCATGTGAAGATACAGGTCTAAAATGTTGAATATGGGTGATATTCCCATATCCTCTGGCAACTCTATATCATAAGCATTGTTACCAAATTTTCTTAGGATCTTGCATGGTCCAATCTTCTTCAAATTCAACTTGTTATATGTTCCTCTTAGGAACCTTTCTTTCTTCAAGTGTGCTAAAACTTGATCTCCCACTTCAAATTTAAGTTCTCTTCTATGTTGATCAACTCTGCGTTTATTCTCTGCATTGTTGGTCTGCAACTGCTCCCTGATATGATTATGAAGCTTCTACATCTCTGCAGGGAAGTATTTTGCTCCAATGCTTCTGAATTCACTCTGCTCCACGTCTCTCAATTCAGATACCCCTTCTTGTTCTTGAGATTAATCCTAAGGATCAAAGAGTAATGTCAGGCATCCAGAATGTTTAAGGAGAATATTTTAAATGAGTGTTTTTCCTACCTTTAGTTATATAAGAAATGATCCTTAAATGAAATTAATAATAGGACAGTACATAGGTTGTATTCCATTGTCTGAGTCACAATTATAATATCAAATGGTGTGAAGGAAAGATACAAAATTGTTAAACAAAGATAGGCATCAATTGCAGATGAGTATCACCTTGTTTGCAGTGGAATAAAAGTAGAGAGCGCACCCTTGAACAGGATATAAGATGCAATAATTCAGACAGCTTGCAGGTCTTGTTTTACTCATAGTAAATACATAGGAAAAATTGCTTACTTAATGAATTGCTGATAAAATATGATTACAGTAGTTGTAATACTAAATTGCAATCAATCGCTTATCAAGGAATTACATAAGGAATTTGGAGATATGGAAATATAGAAGAAACACATAACTCACACTGAACGAAAATTAGAATCTATGTCTGCACTTGTATTAATACTAAAAAAAAGAGTTTCTCTATTACATCTGGTAAGAAGCAGCCTCAAATAGATCTTGGATATATGTACTTATACAAAATCTGTCACAACTCAAAATGGTTGGACTTCTTACAATATTTAATTAAAATAGCCTATATCCAAAAAAAACAATAATGTGTAAAATCTGATGAGCTTTGCTGGAATTCTCCTCTGTCTCTTCACCTACTGGCAGAAACACTTCTTTTCCTTAGTCCTCTAGGCTGAATACAAATTTCATATAGACCACATTAATAATTCAACATACTATCTTGGGCATTTTAGTTTTGTTGCCATTTGTCCCTCCAGCTATATTCTATAATGCAATGAATCACAATTGAGATCAAGGGAGAAGGTTAATCAGATGGATAGCTTTGTATGGATTGTCAAGGAATGGATACTGGGCATAGGAAAAAGTAACCGTCTTTGTAAAGAATGATAATGTGATGAGTGTATGATAATGAAATGGATGTAAGTGGAGATTATAATGTGAGTGAATGAGATAAGTGGTTGTTGGAAGGTAGAAGGTGGAGAGGGCGAAAGGAAAGGGCATTGTGCACGTTTTCTCACTGGCTCCCAGCTATTCTTGCTTTTGTATGTTCAATACATTAGTTGCATCTATCCAATAATTCCACCACAAACCTTGAGGGCTCAATCGTTTCATTTACCTCGAAAGTGAACAATTTCCTTTCTACCTAAGGCAAATTTTCTTGGATCCTTTTCACTTCTTCAGTTTTGGCTTGGAACTGTGAACTTGGATTCACTATCCATTTATTTATTTTAAGAATATCAACTTAGCTCATTTCCTGAATGGCTGCCACAGTTTCTTCTTTGCTCTTTCTAGAACTATGCTGGTCCATTTCTATATCAATTTGTCCCAGGGATTTCGAGATATTACTTCCCTCAAAATCAATTAGTTTTTTGTCTAATGATGACAACGCTTATAAGCAAGCCTCTTTTACCTCTCTGGAAAATATTTTACTTTCTTCCATATTTTTTTCCCAGACCTTTAGAGCCATATCACCTCTTAATTGTTCAGAGGGAGAGAGAAGAGGGAAATCATGGACGTTATCTTTCTGCACCAATATGATGGCTTCCTAAAACTTAGCTTGGGCTGATCGAGCCTCTCTTTACTTGACATAAATGTCCTTCAAAGAAAGGTCCACTTCCTGGTAGCAGTTTTGGATGGCATCTACCTTCAAAAAAAGTTCTTGTTGGGGAGCTTCCAGCTTCTCATTTATTTCCAATGCTTGAGTTTGGAAGGACGAAATGTCTATCGAGGTACCTTCAGTCAGGTCCAATCTATCTTGCAATTGTCTTATCAATTCATCACACTAAATGACCAGAACTTGGTTGATTTGTGAACTCTGATGGAGCTCATCAAGGTTGGTCTAAAGATGTTGAATTCATTGTTGATCATGAGCTATGATTTGCTCGAAGTCTTGACTCATCATGTTCCTGATAGTATTATCATTGGTATATATTTGATTTTGCAAGTGCTCTACCAACAGGAACTTTTTTCGTAGTTGTTCGGTCAAATTGTCCACAAACCATTGGTTGGAAGTGGAAAAAGCACCTAACGAACCTGCAACTTTTTTTGCGAATTCTGGATCATCTCGATCATTCCCATCATACACCATTCTCTACCTTTTATTTATCACTCCATATTTCTGGTGTGATTCCCTTTTCGCGATGGCCTTCCGTTTATTACTAAAGAAGAAATCCGAAGGAGGCATCTCTTCGGGAGAAATGGGGGTAAGATCACTTACAAAAAAAAATTCAGAATTAGGATTTCCAAAGATGGATTGCGGAGGGGTAAGCGATGTAATGGGAGTAGAAATATTTGTGGACTGTTGTTTCTCTATTGTATTTGAGGTACCAGTCGGGGTAGTTGGTGACGAAGGAGACGCATCTTGTCCCTGCTTTAGGAAAGATTTGAGTTGAGCTATTTCTTGGGGGCTTAGCTGGCCTGACAATGATGCTTCTAATTCCTGTGCTAACCCCTCTGAGTTCTTTGGGGTTTCCTCAACTTTATGTTTACTGGAGTGACTGGATTCAGAACCTGTAGGCATAGTTTCCTGAGAAGAGGGAGTGGTTGTTTGCTCTCCTTGTAGTACCTTTGGTAGACTATTTTGCCTGTGTTTTTGAAAGATGATAAGACCAACTTGTTGATCTCTGGGTAGGGTTTGGAATCTACCTTGAACTTCATTATAAGATCTAACCCCCCTGAATATTTCGTCATACGGGGAGTTCTCATGCATATATCACTTCATATTGAACTAGGCCAGGTGGTTTTCCACTATCTTACATGGATCGTGTCTTTTGAACTTGATGTCAACCAATTTGACATCCTCCAGAGCTGCAGCCTCCACTTTGGAGTGACCAAAATCCAATAATGAAAACATGCCAACCTTAATAGGGAAAGTCGGCCATACCATTTTCTGTGTTGCCTTCAGCTCCTTGTGGATGCCTCCTGTCACTGTCTAGTAGGCCACTTCTCAGCATACTAGCCGGTCCGGTGACAATTGTGGGAGATAATGGGGAGGAACCAAGCACCCAAAAAACCTGATGTAGGAGAAGTTCTCCTCAATAAACCAATCTTCTAGCTTACCCAGGTTTCCCATAATCTTGTCTGAAATATAGGGAGGTGGGTGACTATACAAGGATATATGAATAGGAACCACAACATTGTGACAGATTTCATAAAATAAATCCTTGGATTTCTCTTCCCATGGCTTGGAATGGTAGAAATGAATGGGATCAACACTGGCAGGGGTCCAGCTCCAATTCATCAATGGAAAAGGTGTCATGAAACAGATGGCCTCCATGATATAGGCTGACATGTAAAAGTGGGTGGGCTTTCCTTTTGATTTCATTGTTTTATATTCGACAATCCCCTTAGCCAAGTTATCAGACAACATTTTGGCCTAATTTAAAGTGAAACCCTCTGCCACCTCGTGCATAATGGATGCCCATTCCACCAAGAAATTTGTAGGGATGTTCTTCCCAAACAATCAACATAGCATCATGGCTACATACACCATATGTGCATCCAAAGAGGATGTGGCATATATACCATAAGTGTCAGTTCTGAATCTCTCCGGGTGCCCCCACCAAGACTTGATTATATCATGACAATTTCTGGCGTATTGGATACATTCCTTTTGCTCGAACTCCATAATAAATGTAGCATTGTATGTATATCTAGGATTAGGGGAGAGTTTATACATTACTTTCATATGTTCCGGTCGGAAAGAGCTGATGAAAACCTTCTGATGGTTGATGATGCTCCTAGTCTGGATGTCAACGTGCTCCAAGGCCCAACTTATCATGTCGTTATAAGGAATGAACCTCGGCTATGTTGCTATCTTGTGCAACTCAAACTATGCTATGTGTCTGAGTTTAGTTGTATAAGTGTCGTTCTCTATTTCGGCGGAGTCCTCTAGGCAGTTGATGATTTCACGTTCCAAAATCTCGAAAACCTGTGTCCAATTTTTGATGGTAACTATGGCTCGCAGTGTGGTGTCCAACAGAACGTCCACATTTGGGTTTGAATCCTCACCCGTCGCCTTAGTATTTTTTGCCATTTTCAACTCCTGCACAATCACTTTGTCCAGGAGTGTTTTCACCCGAAGTCCACAAATCTTTGCCGTGTGTCCTTCTGAATCTGACAACTGTGATTCACTTCGTCTATTCAGGCTTTGGGAGTTTCAATTCCTCCACACTCACTTTCTCTTGGAGTTCTTTTACCCGAAGTCGATGATTTGTCAATGCATGTCTCTCACAAATCGAGGGGTGTAACTCACTTCGTCTCTTCGGTCTTCGGGAGTTTCAATTACTCCACACTCACTTTCTCCCGGAGTGATTTTACTTGAAGTCGATGCGTGTCTCTCACAAATCGATGGTTGTGACTCACTTCGGCTCTTCGAGTTTCAGGATTTTCAACTCTTGCACACTTGCTTTCTCCCGGAGTGTTTTCACCTGAAGTTGTAGATCTTACGCCACCTATCCCTCTGGATGATGAATGGTCCCTAGCCTCTTCGGAAATTTGGTGAATCCTCTCTCCTGTGTGCACACAGAGACTTAAATATCGTGCACTTTGCCCAGATCCAACGATCTAGAACGATCATGCTCCCTCCTGTATAGATCTTGACTGATAACTCGTGAAACCTGCAGAGCTTCACTGCCTTTGAATATTTCTCCCCACTATCTCCCTTGAGCTTTATTTCTCGAACCCTTTGATTCCTCATAGGGATACTTCGACACTTAGCCTAACTTCGAACCTGTGCACTCATTGCAACAGATTCTTACGCAAGACTTAGCTTATTGCGGGAGACTGTGCACACCTTGCAACAGTCCTTTTGCACTCCTTGCAAATGGAAGTTTCACGCTATCTCTTATGAGCTTCTGAGTCGAAACAGATTCTGTCAATGCACCCCTTTCAGACTGTATGCACACCTTGCATGAACTCAAAAAAAAGAAGCAATTGAAACTTATCCAAATAATTTGAAGTTTCATATACTCAATAACATAACTCATTCCTTCATGGAAACAGAAACTAACAGGGAAACTGTAAACAGTAGAAACACCCTGCATTGGGTCAATATCCCTCTGTTATATTCACTCAAATGTAAATGGATACAACTCTGATAGAGAAAACTTACATTCAGTAACAACTATATCCTACTAATATGCAACAACCTTTTTCAGGCATACAATGCATCTACTTATACAAGAGGTCCTCTAGGTTTCCCTCCAACTACCTATCTAATCGAAATAAAATATTATAGCTACTTTGTCCTATTACAATAAACATTTGTAATAGACAATTTAAGGAGAATGTTCAAATCTACGCCAAAATCAAAATAACTCAAGGATAATCTGATCTCTCCTGGTTTGACACGATTGTTGAACCTCTGACCATTAACTTCTCTGATTCATCATTTACTCAAAAGTTCTCTAAGATACACCATCTTTCAAAATTCAAAATTTTACTCAAAAGGCATGCTAGGAGTTGTGTTGTAATCCCATGTGGCTTTGTTGACGATGCTCCTGCATCACACATCATGGCCTCACACATGACCATCTCTAATGACATCCATTGCTACAATAGGATTAATTTCTCCTAGCTTAACTTGGTTATGATATCATAAACAACATAACACAATATGCAATTATATTTATCATAAATGCATTCAAGCATAACTTGGCATGTGAGTACTCAAGGTGTTTATTTTTTATTTTTTTATCAATTTCAAATATTGAAAATTTGATTGAGGGAATTCTTACCTCAATTCCCTTCAACATTTATGCATCTTAACAACCCCAAATGCATATCTGTATGGTTTTTATGAATTTACTTGATGCTACTTGACCAACTAATATTGTTGTGGCAACTTGCAGGCTCCCTTTTATTGACTTCTTTATCAATATCTTACCATCCTCATTTTTTTCTTCATACAAATAGTTTTTCCATATGCAACAACATCATCCACCTCTCTAGTCAAGTTATAACAATTTCCTTGGATACACAATCCATTATTAGGCATAGCCAAATATCACAATATGATTATTGCATGGACATATATAAACACATATTACTCTTAGTCTACAATTATGCCATATAAATTTCTTGTGAATCCCTATTCATCTGCTCAAGACTAAACTGCTTCCAATGGAATGCTATATTTTCCAGTGTTACTTAGAAATGAAATTAAACCTTCATTATTCCTTCCTTGTTTTCACCTATACCAGGTTTTCACTGCACAATCTGATAACATAAATTGCTTTCTTTCTTTGGGTACTTTTATATACAAGTATATAAGCCACATATAACAATTCCTTCTTCTTTTCACCTATACTAGGCTTTCACTACACACTGATGCAGGAGCATCGCAAGGGCGTGCAAGCATAGCATGCAACAAGCCAACGTGGATATATGAGACAGCTGGAAAAGCACCGAGCACGTTTTTTGAAAATTTTTTGAAATATTAATGAAGTCATTAAGTGGAGGCATGCTTGTATTATTGTAAAAGGACCTTGAGCGATCCGCTCTCGTCCATAGTAGATAGGAGCGTTTATGTGTAATGAATGTAAGTAAATAGAGTTTAATGCTTAGATTAGACAGTTTAGAGCATAAGAGGGAGAACAAGATATAGACACCCTCGTAATGTATCATTTGTAACATTATCATTTTTAGTAATAGAGAGCATATAGAGCTGGAGCAGAAAACTGTGTTTGAAAACACCCATGTATAGTGATTTGAATTAATAGAAGGAGCCTTAATTCAAACTCATGGAGTTGTGGTTATTTTCTATATGTGTATGCTGAATGGTATGTTCATGGTCATTTACTCTTTCTGTTTTACACATTTGCTTATATGTTGTGTATATGATTTCATGCTTTGTGTTTGAAGTCTGAGAGAGAGTAAGGAATGAGTTTCAATTGTTTCTCTATCTGAGCAAGAGTTCCTGTAAGGAGTGTAGTGAAGTTGTCCGCAAGGAGTGCGTTGACAAGAGTTCAGAGTTTTATCTCTGAAAGCTCATATAGGATAGCTTTTGTTCTCATTTCCTCAGAAGTGCAGTTAGGCACAAGAGCCGTGCAAAGTGTACGTAGGCTGAGTAAAGTCTCAGAGTTTGTGAACCTGAGAAATTGTTGAAGGACTACTGCTGCAGGGAGTGTGCAGGGTCGAAGGACTTCAATTCTTTGAATTAATTGAAAGATTCTCTGCAAGGAGTGTGTGCGAGAGTCTTCTTTAAGACTCAGAGTTGGAGAAAGCACAGGAGGGATAGAGTCTTTGCAATTGTCAAAGAAAAGCACAGAAAGTTGGTGTCTTGAGGCATTGAAAGGAGGTGTTGCAAGTTTATGTTGTAGGCGGTTAAGTTCCGTGGCAAAACACTCTGTTTAAGAGTGAAAAAGTTCTTGAAGGGAGAACGGATGGTCAGAATTCTCCATGGAGAATTCACGAAGTCCCGCGAGCCGTCAGATCTCCCAGAAGAGCAAGGAGGTTACAAGGTGTTGTTCTGAAGCACAAAGCCAAGGAGAAATCAGACCGTAGATCTGAGCCAACGAGGATCGTTGGATCTACCCGTTATAATTTCATTTCGGGACTTTGTGGGTCGAAGGACCGAACCTTCGTCATTTGGATTCAAAAAAATATGAAGTCTAAAGCCCTGATGAAGGGTGGAAGGTCACATAGCAGGGAAAATACCTTGGACATGTGTTGAAGTCCGAGCAGATCGAAATTTCGGGGTTCAAAAGGATAAGGGTGAGCCAGGGCTTTGGCTAACCAAATCTTTGAAACACAAAAAGGAAATGGTCGTCACAGAACTTCGAAGTTAGGGGTTTGGGACTTCATAGTTCAGGAAATTGGCGTTCACATCGACAAGGAACGGAACCCTTCCATATTTCGATTTCCGAAATCGCGAAACAGTGGCCTAGTCCATCGGCGAATCGGGAATCAAGAATTTGGGATTCATGGTATCGAGAGGTTTGGGAATCAAGAGTCTAGGATTCCCAATACCAAAAGGTCCGAAGTCAACATGGGAATGTAGTTTAAGAAGAGGTGACAAGTGGCAAGGAGCCCATGTCAACTGGAGAGCGTAATTGCAGTGACACATGGAAAGGACAAGGGTTGTGGGACCCGGAGTAGACGCAAAGCTCTTTCAGGATTTCGGGACCCGGAAGGAAGAGAGAAAAATAGCACTGACCGTTCGATCGGCGAGGAAACCCAAAACTGTTGATCTATTTGTAGAGGCAGAGCATTTGGGTTTCAACAATTTTTTTCGGGACTCATCACATCAGGATTTAGAGGCCAGAGAGCACAAAACGCTTGACTGTAGGACTCGCGATTTCACGAAGTTTGATCTCTCGAAGTGTGAAGGGGGAATTCCATGAGGTTTTGCTATGGGTGCAGATTTTCCCGAAAGGGGAAATAGAAGAGACAATTGTCGAGATCTCTTTGGGATAGTGGAAGAAGAATGATCCTGTGTGCGTGGACTTCCGACCTGCAGGTTGGTAGGGCTGCGCAAGGTTTGGTATCATTGCCTGATTCTTGTTTGTATATTTCAGGCAGGAAAAGTGAGAAGGAATTTCAGCCATGCCATCGAGGAGAAGGAACAGACAAACACCCGATCTGCCAGAGGATAGGGAAATGCCAGAAGGAAGGGGTAGGCAGGTGCAGAATCCATAAGTGGAAAGAGATCTACATGACATTCGCGCCAGACTCGTGGATGTGGAAATAAAACAAAAGCGCAAAGCTGATATTGGAGATGTCAGTGATTCTGAAAGTGAAGATGACGCTGGACATGAAGAAGAAGAAATTGCAACAGAAGATGCAGCACATGAATGCTTGATTAGAGCTGTTGCAAGAATGAGTGCAAGAGCCAAAATGGACATTCCAGTTTATGA
Organism: Picea glauca; assembly: GCA_000966675.3. Classification (NCBI taxonomy): domain Eukaryota; kingdom Viridiplantae; phylum Streptophyta; class Pinopsida; order Pinales; family Pinaceae; genus Picea; species Picea glauca. The sequence continues at coordinate 293,251 of JZKD02S1451573.1, forward strand.
AGGAAACTTGGATGCTGAAGAACTTCTAGACTAGATTAGAACTCTAGACACATATTTTGACTATGAAGATGTCGAAGAAGACAAGAAGGTCAAACATGTTGTCACAAGACTTAAAGGACATGCAACATTGTGGTGGGATGAACTACAAGCTAACAAACGCTGCCAAGGTAAGCAGAAAATCAAGAGTTGGGATAGGATGATTGCTAAGATGAAGGCAAAATTCATTCCCAGAGATTACCAAATTACTCTGTTTTGAAGAATGCAGAATTTGAGATAGAAGTTGATGTCAGTGAAGGAGTACACTGAAGAATTCTACAGGATGAACATCAGAGCAGGTCATCGGGAAAGCGATGATGAAAAAGTTGCTAGATATATGAATGGTATGAGATACGACATTCAAGATGAGATGAGCATGATGACCATCCGAACGGTGTAATATGCTTATTAGATGGCTCTAAAGGTTGAAGAGAAGTTGAGCCAAAAGCAAAGCCAAAGAGGCCGAGGTAGAAGTCATCCCAGAGGCAAATCAGTTTCCCAAGATAGGAATCGGAAACCCAAGGAAGAATAGAAGAAACATCAACCTCAAATCGAGAGAGGTGGAAGCTCATAGAAAGGGCAATATGATGGACAGAAAAGGCAGTATGCTGATCAGAGAGGAGAGTATGATGATAACAACATTTTTCCTCGTACTAGAGGTAGAGGAAGAGGAAGAACTGGAGTGATAAAATGCTTCACGTGCAACAAGGTCGGACACAAGTCTTATGAATGTCCAGAAAAGAAGAAAGAGGAAGGAGAGACTCACATTGCTGAAGCACAAAGGTGAAATGTTGAGGCAGAGGATGCTAAAGGTGGAAGATCACTGATGATGCAAAAAGTTCTTTTGACACCAAAGAAAGAGGTGGAGAGTTCAGTCCAAAGAAACAGACTTTTTCAGACTGCTTGCAAAACCAAGGATAGGGTATGTAAAGTTATTGTAGATAGTGGTAGCATGGATAATCTCATTTCAATAGAGATGGTAGAAAAGATGGAGCTGGAGACGATTGATCATCCAAGCCCATACAGAGTTTCATGGTTACAAAAAGGACATCAGGTAAATGTCACTAAGCAATGTTTAGTTGACTTTAAAATAGGAGGGTATAAAGATGAAATACTCTGTGATGTTATTCCTATGGATGTTTGTCATCTATTGCTGGGTAGACCATGGCAATATGACAGGAATGTGATTCATGACGGGAGAATGAACACATACACCCTAGAGAAGAATGGAAGAACTCACATGTTGTTGTTGATTAAGGATAAAGAGGTGAAGGCAGAAGTAAGCAACATTGTGCTTCTCATGAGTGGGAAGGAACTTCTTACAGAGGTTAAGAAGAAGGAGGAACCACAATTCATTGTGGTTAGGAAGCCAAAGATTGTTTTAACTAGCACAAGGGTAGATGATTTACCAAAAGAGGTTCAGGAGCTGCTGGAAGAGTTCACTAACATAGTAGTGGACGAACTACCTCATTCATTGCCACCGATCAGAAGTATAAGTCATCAAATTGATCTCATACTTGGAGCTAGTTTTCCAAACAAAGAAGCGTATAGATTGACACCGCAGGAGAATGAAGAGGTCAAAAGACAAGTCCAGGAATTGATGGACAAAGGTTTGGTCAGAGAAATCTTGAGTCCATGTGTTGTTCTGATAGTACTCAGTCTGAAGAAAGACAGAGGCTAGAGGATGTGTATTGACTCAAGAGCGATCAACAAAATAACCATCAGGTATAGATTTCCATTGCCAAGGATGGATGATTTGATGGATTGCTTGAATGGAGCAAGTTTTTTTTCGAATATTGACTTGAAGAGTGGTTATCACCAAATTCGTATGAGAGAAGGAGACGAATGGAAGACAACATTCAAAACCAATGAAGGGTTATACAAATGGCTTGCCATGCCATTTGGTTTAACAAACACATCGAGTACTTTCATGCGGTTGATGAATGAAGTCATGAAGGAGTTCATCGGAAAATTTGTCATTGTGTACCTTGATGATATACTGATTTTCAGTAAAACAAAGGCAGAGCATCTGAAACATTTGGCTACAGTGATGAAGAGGTTACAGCGGGAGAAGCTGCTGATAAACATGAAGAAATCCTCATTCATGAAGACGAAACTCATTTATTTGGGTTTTGTTATTTCTGCAGATAAGTTGAGGATGGATCCAGATAAGGTGGAGGTAATCAAGAATTGGCCGTCACCAAAGAATATCTTTGAAGTTAGAAGTTTTCACGGATTGGCTAGTTTCTACCGAAAATTCATGAGGAATTTCAGTGGAATTAGTGCACCGATGATGGACACAGTGAAGAAGAGACATAAATCTTTTCACTAGACAGAAGAAGTCGAGAAGAGTTTTAATTTGTTGAAAAGGAAGATCATGGAACAACCAATTTTGGTGTTGCCTGATTTCCAAAAGACATTTCAAGTGAAATGAGATGCAAGTGTATTTGCAATAGGGGTAGTCTTGAGTCAAGAAGACAGGCCGATAGCATATTTCAGTGAGAAGCTGAATGAAGCCAAGATAAAATACCCCATGTATGATAAGGAATTCTATGCTATTATTCAGGCATTGAAAAAATGGAGACATTACTTAATTCCTAAGGAGTTTGTCTTGTGTAGTGATAATCATGCATTGCAATTTGTGAATCAACAGGAGAAGTTGAATCAAAGACATGTTAAATGGGTTTAATATATGCAAAATTTCACTTTTGTGATTAAACATATTTCTAGAATTGCTAACAAAGTTGTTGATGCTTTGAGTAGGAAGTGTTTTCTATTGCAGGAGTTCAGAGTCAAAACATTGGGTTTTGATGATCTCAGGGGCATGTACAGAGATGATCCAGATTTTAAAGAGGCGTATGAAGTAGGTGAGAATCCAATTCTCAGGGATAGAAGCCAATGGGCAGAATACATGATCCAGGAAGGATTATTGTTTAACGGTAATCAGCTTTGTATTCCAAAATGATCCATGAGGGAGAATTTGTTGAAGTAGAAATGCGGTGGAGGATTGGCCGGACATTTCGGTCATGAAAAGATGTTCACAAAGTTGAATGAGTCATATTTTTTTCCAGGAATGCAAGAAGACGTCAAAAGATTCGTGGACAGATGTAGAATTTTTCAACATTCAAAAGGAAAGAGGCAGAATGTAGGTTTTTATCAACCATTGCCCATACCTGAGAGGCCATGCGATGCAGTTAGCATGGAATTCATATTGGGATTGCCAAGAACACAAAGAGGGTTTGACTCAATCTTTGTGGTGGTGGATAGATTTTCCAAAATGGCACATTTCATTCCATGTCAGAAAACCAATGACACAACTCACATTGCGAACCTGTTTTTCAAAGAAGTCATTCGACTTCACGGCTTACCAAGGATCATAGTTTCGGATTGAGACATGAAGTTCGTAGGACACTTATGGAGAAACTTATGGAAGAATATAGGAACAAACTTGTCGTTTAGTTTAGCTTATCATCCTCAGATGGATGGATAGACAGAAGTCGTGAACAGGAGTTTGGGAGACTTGTTGAGGAGTTTGGTGATAGAACACCACAGCCAGTGGGACAACATATTACCACAGGTGGAGTTTGCTTACAATGATTCAATCAATAGAAGCACAGGACAAAGTCTATTTTAGATTGTCTATGGCATACAACCAAAAGGAATTTCTGAGTTGAGGGATTTAGAACAAACTGCGACTAGGAGCACTAGTGCAGAAGATTTCGCATAGGCGATGAAGGAACTTCATAGCCAGGTGAAGGAGCGATTCCAACATTCAAGACAAGAATATAAATGTAGGGTAGATCAATGCAGGAGAGAAATTCAGTTTGAAGTTGGCGATTTGATCCTCACACATTTGAGAAAGGAAAGGTTCCTGAGGGGAACATATCATAAACTCAAGATGAAGAAAATTGGACCATATAAGGTCTTGAAGAAATTTGAGGCGAATGCATATGAGATTGAATTACTCCATGGGATCAAAAATTCTCCGATAGTCAATATCTCAGATTTGTACCCTTATAAAGCTGAGGAAGCAGGGACAGGTAATGAACAACCAGAGATTCAGTGGACAAAACAAATTCCAGTTGCAGAAAAGCTGCAGATGGAGCGCATATTGGACAAAAGAGTTGGTAAGAGGACCAGGAAAAAGTAATACTTTGAAAACTTGGTCAAGTGGAAGGGCCATCCAGTTGAAGATGCTAGCTGGGAGAACGAAGCAAAAATCCAGAAGCATGGATAGACCGTGCGTGAGCTCATGGACAGGAGCCCATGAAAATTTTCAAGCGAGGGAGTATGATGCATGAGCATCGCAAGGGCGTGCAAGCATAGCTAGCAGTGAGCCAGCGCGGAGATAAGAGACAGCTGGAAAAGCATCGAGCACATTTTTTGAAAATGTTTTGAAATATTAATGAAGTCATTAAGTGGAGGCATGCTTGTATTATTGTAAAAGGACCTTGAGCGATCCACTCTCGTCCATAGTAGATAGGAGCCTTTATGTGTAATGAATGTAAGTAAATAGAGTTTAATGCTTAGATTAGACAGTTTAGAGTGTAAGAGGGAGAACAGGATATAGACACCCTCGTAATGTATCATTTGTAACATTATCATTTCAGTAATAGAGAGCATACAGATCTGGAGCAAAAAACTATGTTTGAAAACACCCATGTACAGTGATTTGAATTAATAGAAGGAGCCTTAATTCAGACTCATGGAGTTGTGGTTTTTTTCTATATGTGTATGCTGAATGGTATGTTCATGGTCATTTACTATTTCTGTTTTACACATTTGATTATATGTTGTGTATATGATTTCATGCTTTGTGTTTGAAGTTTGAGAGAGAGTAAGGAATGAGTTTCAATTGTTTCTCTATCTGAGCAAGAGTTCCTGCAAGGAGTGCAGTGAAGTTATCCGCAAGGAGTGCGTTGATAAGAGTTCATAGGTTTATCTCTGAAAGCTGAGATAGGATATATTTTGTTCTCATTTCCTCAGAAGTGTCGTTAGGCACAGGAGTCGTGCAAAGTGTGCGCAGGCTAAGTAAAGTCTCAGAGTTTGTGAACCTAAGAAATTGTTGAAGGACTACTGCTGCAGGGAGTGCGCGGGGTCTAAGGACTTCAATTCTTTGAAGTAATTGAAGGATTCACCGCAAGGAGTGTGTGCGGGAGTCTTCTTTAAGACTCAGAGTTGGAGAAAGATCAGGAGGGATAAAGTCTTCGCAGTTGTCGAAGAAAAACACAGAAGGTTAGTGCCTTGAGGCGTTGAAAGGAGGCGTCGCAAGTTTATGTTGCAGGCGGTTAAGTTACGTGGCAAAACACTCTGTTTAAGAGTGCAGAAGTTCTTGAAGGGAGAACAGACGATCGAAATTCTCCGTGGAGAATTTGCGAAGTCCCATGAGCCGTCAGATCTCACAGAGGATCAAGGAGGTTACAAGGTGTTGTTCTAAAGCACAAAGCCCAGGAGAAATTAGACCGTAGATCTGAGCCAACAAGGATCGTTGGATCCACTCATTATAATTTCATTTAGGGACTTTGTGGGTCGAAGGACCGAACCTTCGTCATTTGGATTTGCGAAACTGTGAAGTCCAAAACCCTGATGAAGGGTGGAACGTCACGTAGCAGGGAAAATACCTTGGACATGTGTTGAAGTTTGAGAAGATCGACATTTCGGGGTTCAAAAGTATACGGGTGAGCCATGACTTTGGCTGACCAAATCTCTGAAACACAAAAAGGAAACGGTCGTCACAGAACTTCGGAGTTCGAGGTTTGGGAATTTGGAGTTCGGGAAATCAGTGTTCACATCGACAAGGAATGAAACCCTTCCATATTTCAATTTTTGAAATCATGAAACAGTGGCCTAGTCCATCGGCGAATCGGGAATCGAGAATTCAGGATTCACGGTATTGAGAGGTTTGCGAATCGAGAGTCCAGGACTCCCGATACCAAAAAGTTCGAAGTCAACAAGGGCATGTAGTTCGAGAAGAGGCGACAAGTGGCAAGGAGCCCACGTTAGCAGGAGAGCATAATTGCAGTGACACATGGAAAGGACAAGGGTTGTGGGACCAGGAGTAGACACAAAACTCTTTCAGGATTTCGGGACCCAGAAGGAAGAGTGAAAAATAGCACTGACCATTAGATCGGTGAGGAAACCCGAAACCGTTGATCTCTTTGTAGAGGCGGAGCATTTGGGTTTCAACGATTTTTTTTGGGACTTAGGACATCGAGATTCAGAGGCCAAAGAGCACAGAACGCTTGACTACAAGACTCGCGATTTTGTGAAGTTCGATCTCCCAAAGCGTGAAGGGGGAATTCCACGGGGTTTTGCTATGGGTGCAGATTTTCCCGAAAGGGGAAATAGAAGAGCCAATTGTCGAGAGCTCTTCAGGCTAGTGGAAGAAGAACGATCCTGTGTGAGTGGACTTCCGACCTGTGGGTTGGTAGGGCTGCGCCACACACTCTAATAATAAAAATGGATTTCTTGCTTTGGGTACTTTTAGATACAAGTAGCTAATCCACAACTAACAATTCCTTCTTCTTGTATTCCTATACTTGCACATGACTCATCCATTCCATGAGTCACACCTCACCTCATGAGACCCTATCATTTCTCTTGCAACAATCTCTTCCAGCTTCACCACATCTCTGCCTTAAATACTATGGAGTCCTTAACTCCTTGTGCATGCAAATGACATTCTTCACCTACTAGATTCATGTTCATGTGAGAATATCTATTGATTCTCCTTTGCAACCCATTCAAAATACATAGCATCTGAATACTAATATTTATCTCCTCTCCCTGATTCCTTTGCCAACCTTTCATTACCTGCACTATATCCCTGCACTTCCCTCTGCAATTCTTTGATTCTTTAGCCAACTGTATAATCTTAACCTATTGGAATATTGAGA
>JZKD02S1451573.1:321820-333613 GCA_000966675.3 Picea glauca
CCTCATGGTTGAGGAGAAATGAATTTTTGAAGATGACAAAGTGAATTGAAGAAGGAAGTACATGTAGGCCCTGAAGATAATTAAAGAAAAGAATTACAAAATAAGAAAGTGACATTTCGACCCTAATGTTAAAAGTAAGTGACATAAATGGTATAAATAAATCTCATTATACATTCATTTGAAACACAAGTCGAATTTCAAAGTAAATCATAAGAAAAGAAGGTTGGATTTCAAGGGAGGATGAAGTCTTTTGGTGATGTGTTCTAAGGTATGTTATTTTCAGGTCATCTTACCATTTTCTCTATAACATTCTTTATAGAACAATTCAGATGGTGAAATTGATATGGTATTGAGAAGACATATCAAGGTACCTATGGTAAAAGTTTCAGCTCTTGATTCGCTATAATTATGGAGATACACTCTGTGCAAGATAGGGTTTTGACCAGTCCTGAAGCTAGTCAATAAACAAGTGTTCCGGGTAAAACAATCATAATGCATTCATAGAGAATCCAAATAAAGTGGGACAGATTTCATTGGAAAGAGTATGGACTTTAGTTTCTTGTTTGTGAGTTTCAGAGTCTGATGTTAAATATTGAGCACAAGGCATTCTGTACAAGTTTGCTCTTCTGAATAAACCAGAATTGAACAAGGTCTACCATTCTCTCTATAACTTCTTTTTGCGGAGGATTCAAGGAGTGAAACTTGGAGAAGTTTCAGAGAATACATTGAGTAATATTATCTATAGGATCAGAGTACTCCAAGAATTGAAGAATTGCATAAATTGAAGAAGTCTCATGAAGAATTATCAGGTTCTATGTGATGGTTGGTTGATGGTGATGATTTAATGTAAAATTGTATTATCTCTCATATATTCTTGGGTGGAAGGAAGGGGAAAGGATGGAAAGTTCAACCCTCTCTTGATATTGGAGGATTTTATCTTCCTCTTGGAGGTTTATTCCTCCCTTTACATTTGGAATTTGTAGCTACCTTTGGAAGTCATTACTTCCCTTGAACAATAACTATTGATTATTTCTCATATATTGTGCGTGGTGTATTGTGGTGTATTGGCGTAACTCTTATACTATTGTTCATTTCTCATTGGATATAATTGAATTGTTTAAGTATAAGTTGAAAAAGGATTTAAATTGTACTTGATACTGATTCACCCCCCTCTTAGTATCAACAACCTTCACACATTATTTCCATGTCTTCTTTTATGACACTCTGTACAAGTTTCAACAATAATTGTGCTCCTACCATTGAGTTTGACCTTGATCTTTACAAACATGTAATTTACACTTTTTAGAAAATCAGAGCATAATTGGCCAATGGCCCTCTTTGGCACTTCTATATGTCTCAACATTGCGAAAAAAAACCCATAAAATATTATCTTCTTCTGAGCTATTATGCTTTTGTTATGACCAAAATACGATTTTGTCTCCAAACTTAGTTTTTTTTGTTTAAGGTTTTTTTTTGTTTTGTTTAAGACTATAGGACAATTTTGTCTATGTGGCATCCTTCTTCTCTTCTTCACTTTCAAAGCCTGCACACACATCAATTCTACATTATGTACCAATATTCAATGCGCACCAGATCCACAATACGCAACGCTAATATTTAATGCACACCCCTTGCACCAATATCCAGTGTGCACAAATTTTATATCATACACCAATATCCAATGCATGAAACTTTCTATACCACACACTAATATCCAGTGTGCGCAAATTTCTATATCGTGCACTAATATCCACAGCACACAACTTTTTATACCGCGCACCAATGTTAGGTGTGTGCAACTTTCTATATCGCGCACCAATATCCAATGTGCACAACTTTCTATACCGCGCACCAATATCTAGTGTGCACGACTTTTTATACCGCGCACCAATATCCTCTGTGTGAAACTTTTGATACCGCGCACCAATATTACATGCACACCACCAATTCTGCACCATGGAACGTCAATATTCAATGTGCACGCACTGCACACTGATATTATGCGTGCACCTCCAATTCTGCACCATGCAATGCAAATATTCAATGCACATGCATTGCACACCAATATTACGAATGCACCACCAATTTTACATCACGTAGCGCCAATATTTAGCACACGTAATTCCTTTCTTTGCTTAGCTGATTTTTCCATATTTCTAGCTCGCGACCATCATTAAAATAACCGACTCACCTGCCTAAAACAAATTCAATCGCCTGGAATTCGAAATGACCCCTCCATAACAACCATTCTAAGTGTGATTTTGACTTGAATTTCTTAGAAATTTGGATATTTCACTCATATCTTACTATTTTCCCCAAATTCGACACAACTCAAATATTGAGATAATGAATTTTACCAACTTCATGCCGATCTTTGGCCCATACAAGTCAGGTGTTGAACCAAAATATTTGATACGATTCTGTAACATACCCAACACCCAACCTGAGTCCAGTCACTGCAGAAATTACTAGCCTGCTAAATACGAAATAAAAAATTCCCTATACATATAAAAAATAACCGATAGGAAATAATCCCATAAAAATTACAAAAAACAACATGTTGATTTACCCATGCATCTAACAACATATATAAAAATGTGAATGCATTTAGTAAGAACACAATAAACACACAACATTCAAATATTCATTTTCATAGCGGAACAATCATAATAAAACAACATACACTTATCTTTTTATAAAATGTAACCAACTGGTTGTGTACGAAGGATAAAATTCCCAGACATAGGTGATGTTGTTCATTTTCTCTCAACAACAAGCCACCCCCTAGCTGAGGTTATGATTCCACAAGGAGATCTATCCCTCTGGTTGTCCACTCTCCACACTCAATGAACTAAAACTCAGGTTCTACTCCTACAACAGTTCTAATCCACTAGCTCTCTCTTCCCCACAACCTGCATAACCTAAGGAATGTACCCCCTTCACTACTCACAGTCTCTTGGGATAAACCATTCATTTATCATAGCTTCCAGTGCATTTAGTTGGCCAAGAAAAATCTTATTTGGGAACTTTAGGAACTCTCAATTTCTTTAGGAGTGCTCACAATAGCCTTGACAAGGCTCTTGAGCCATTTCCTCAACATCAAAACTCATTATAGGCTTACCACCCATTTTACAAACAAACATGCCACATTTCCAGCATAAAACACAGCGAAACAATGACTTCCTTTAAACATAGCATGACTGGTTCTCTTCTCAACACTTCACTCTCCTCAATCTTCCCAAAATATGCATGTAAAAACTCTCTACTTTCTGCATATGAATTTACTTCCCTTTCCCATTGCTTGATTGACTCACACTCTTCCCAAGGATGATTATACTTCAACCCCATGCTCCCAATAACTATGGTATGTGACTCCTCACATCCACCCTCTTACATGAGTTTAATGATTGGATTTGGGATCACTCAACAACAAATAAAATGTTATACATTGATAATAATTTTAGGATTGTGGGTTGGATTAATACCCATGAGTAAAATCTTGCTTGGATCCCTCTCTCTTGTGGAATCATAGCCCCCTATCGTTTTCATATTTCTCGTATCACAACCAAAGATTACTACTTTATTAATCATTTCAATGTTAATTATATATAATTCAGCCCCCTTCCATAGAAATCAATATGGGCTCTTCACCCCAATCCCCATGACCTTTCATTTACCGGCCTTTGTCTTTACTCCCTTTATGATGATGAGAAACAAAGACAACAATTATATATCAAATTTTTCTTCTATTATTGGTGGGCCATCATATATTTCGTCCATAGTGTGTCACATCCACCGTAATTATTGGCATGGGCATTAGGAGCATTGATCATCATAGAGTTCAGATTCCCTCTTCACCCATTTGAGATTGATTCTTTTTGTTGCTTCCTGTTGCCAGGACAATTGATATCGTTGTTAATATTTTATTTCCCTTGGTTGTAGATCACATTGCGGGGATGTGTACCACAACCTCCTCTCGACATTGGTACCTAGCGATGATCGACAATCTTCCTCTCAAGTGATCCAGTATTGCACTGGAGTACTTTGTTTTAACTCGTTCAAGTATAACGATGCTCGTAATATTAACTTCTCTAGTCGAGTTGATATTGTGTTGGGTTTATCCATATTCATCAACTATCATTATGTGTTTTCTCGTTGATCATGAGTTTATTTGGGGTTTACACCAAAAGAGAGATATTGCACCTATCAAATGCGAAGGGAATTTAATGTTGAATCTCTTAAAAATCTTCTCCTCAAGTTCATCGATGAGATATGATAGTTATTCTGATCTATTCTTCTTGGTGGGTTGGACAAGTTGTCCTCAAACCATCTAGTGGGAATGGATTGGTCTAAACCAAGCAACATTAGAGTATGGGGGTGTGCCATGTTGTCAAAACGGGTACGAGGTGATTTCCTTTGTGGTGAAGTGAGTGGAAAATAAAATTACACAAGACCTGTGGTTTTGTGCTTGAATCTAGCCCATGACACTCTTGTTATGATTGTGCATAGCATTATTACTTTGCAGTTGTCTGTCACTCAATCCTCGTACAAATCTATTGATCTCATGCATTGGTGGTTATAAAAAAATTCCCACAAAGGGGATTTGAGAGAATTTTTCCTTTTACATAAGACACTTCCTTTTGTTTGGTTGTTTGTTGAAGGTCGAATACTTGTTGGTTGGATGGAGTGGAAATTGTTTTCTTGTTTTCTTGTTCTTCTTTGGGTTGCTTATATGGTATCAACTTAGTTGTTGTACCCATCGTCGAATATGACACTGGTAGAGTGTTGAAATATTTGTTAGATTTTCCTTATTTACAGAGCATTAGTGTTACTTGTGTTCTTTTACTTCATTACCATTAACATATATATATATATATATATATATATATATATATATATATATATCATGTACTAAGAAGTAGCAGCATAAAAAAGAGACAAAAAGAACAGAAGATATTTATCCTGGGAAAACCCCAAATGGGGGAAAAACCCAACAAACTTTCTTAGATAGATTCCATTCAAAAAGAAAATCTAATCAGATAAACACTAGCACAAAGGCTATCTCAACCAGAAGTACAACCACAACTACAACAACAACACCATACCAAGGTAGGGCACCTCCTTAAGGAGTAGTGCACAAGAGATAGATACCAAAAGACTGAACTGAGTCACTACAGCAACCATGTCACCTTCTCCAAACTTGAGCCTTGCTTCTGTGTAGTTGGGAGAGTGTGAGTGAGTGTACAAATGAGCTGAGACATCCTTTATTTATAGTATTCTTGGCCACTAGACTGGGCCAAATTCTTCTCTGGAAAGGTGCCACTTCATTATTCTAATTCTTTTGGGTCAAGTTCTCTTCTAGGGTATTTCAACATCTGTCCAATGGATCTCTTGCTTCCAGACTATTCTCCTCATCTAAGAAAGGTCATCTAGGAGGGAAATATCCTCTCACAACTACCAAACATCAACACTCCCTCTTAACTAGGGAGGCATCTTTCACGATGTCTTCATTTAGTAGTCCACTGACTACTCTGCAATCAGTTGGTGGCACACAAATGCCAAAATGCCATCGGTAGCTTGAATCATCTGTCATAGTCTCTGCAATCAAGTAGCACTCAACTACTCCCAATGTGAACTAATAGCCTCCATGGAAATCAACTAGTAGCACATAGCTACTACAATGCCATCTAGTAGAACATGATTATGTTGATCCATAGTAGTACATAACTACTATCCAGTGGTGCACAACCACTCCAAGTAGCACACAATTACTATCCAGAGACACAATGTCTCTCTCCTGCAATCAAATGATAGTTACAATAATCTCTATGATTATGCAGTAACCAACTAGTGGCACACAACCACTACAATATTCCCTCAGCCATAATCATAGTCTGCCACCTCCATGACTATGCAACAATCAACTAGTAGCACACAACTACTACAATATGCCCTCAACCATAGTCATGATCCATATGACTATGTAACAATCAACTAGTATCACACCACTACTACAATTCCACTAGACATAGTCATACCTATGATTATGCAACAATCAACTAGTAACACATAGTTACTACAATATGTCATTATTCATAATCATAGTCGATGTCTCTATAACTATGCAACAGTCATCTAGTAGCACACCGCCACTATAATATGCCATCAACCATAGTTATAGTCTCATCCAGTAGCATGAAGCTACTCCCATAGTCCTCATGACTATGTGTGTGATGTTTCTTCTCTCATCAAGTCCGATAGTGCATTACCCCCTCAATCGTAAGACTGATCTAGGGAACCCTTGGCTAGAGGGGTTATCTAGCATGAGAAGAGACAACATGCCTTCCTATGAATGAGATTGGCCATTCTGCATCATGCCAAGCTTGTCTCTGGCGCATCTCGAGTCTTCCCGCTCCTAGTCAAATCAACATTACTAATATGAGAAAGACTGAGCCTAGGCCATTCACCACTAGTCAAATCAACATGGCTAATCTTGTGAGTGAATGTATCATTCTCCCTTGGTCAAATCAACATGACCAATCTGCGAGAATGTTTTCCCGATGCTACTCATCTGTGGATGTGTACTGGAGCTTCACATCTCCCTTCTACATCATGTCTTAGATGAAGTCCTGCAAGAAAATTTTGAAGCCATGCTGCTTCACGGCTTGAAATACTGGTTGCTATATACTCTGCCTCTGTTGTACTGAGTGCCATTGATTTATGCTCCCTTCTCAACCATGAGATCACAATGATCCCAAACTGAAGCAACATCTAGAAGTACTCTTCCGATCCATTGCACTCTCTGCCCAGTCAGAGTCTGTATATCTCTGCAGGTACATCAAGGATCCAATCAAATGTCTGTACATCATGGGATCCATCAAATATGAAGATGAATCACTCAAGATATTTAAATTTATTTCCATGGGTGTGTCCATGGACTTGTAGTCCATAATCCCGAATCTCTGTAGGATCTCAACAATATATTTTCCTAGGCTAAGGAAAATATCATTTGATCTCTGCCACACCTCCAATCCCAAGAAGTAAAGCATCAAACCTAGATCCTTCATCTCAAACTCTGAAGTGAGCTCCCTCTTAAGCTTGAATCCCTCTGAGTCTATATAATCTATGGAGTCATATACTCCCTCTGTATGTGTTGACCTTTTCTAAAGTTTGATCTCTTATGAACTGTCTTGGGGAGGCTGCTCCTCTCTACTGGATCCTGAGGGATGAATCCCTCTGAACTCTAGTTCCTTTATTACATGGATGTGTACAACTATTATGTCTAGATAGTTTGCTCCATGTCTCATCTAGGGACCATCTGAACTGTTTCCTCTTGCAACCAACATTATAGCTTCCTCTCAAATTTATTACCTTTGACCTGCCCATAACAAGAAACAAGAACAACAACATCTCCATGGTAGCCTCCATGGAATTTACAAGATAACCTTCTTGTAACAAGGTCAACAACCAAGATAATATCCTAGACGAGATGAATTTATCTTGTAAACAAGTGAATTATTAATGTGATCATTCACCTAATGGTAGTTGTCCTAATAATAATCAAGTGTTTACTAAACTATCAATAGCGATAACAATAATAGAATTCTAAAGATTGTTATTCTAGTTACAACACTTACTTAAAATGCAACAATATAAAGAAATATCAAACTTGAAATGCAAACCACACTACTCGCTAAAGGACAAACTCTTCATCGTGCTCTTCAACATCTGCTACATGTGCATGGTGATTCTTCTTTCCCTTTTCATTTTTAAGAGGACATTGTGTGGCATAATGTCCCATCTCCTTGCATTTGTAGCATCTGATATTTGATGCATCCTTCCTATAGCGTGGTTTCTTAGGCTTCTTCAGGCCACCTTCTTCCCTTTCCTTTCTCTTCCTCACTTGGGAAGAAAGTAATTTATTTTCATCATCATTAGTCTTATGTGATTTGGATATCAACTTGGATTCCTCTTGGGTGCAGTCTTCCCATAGCTTGTTGAACTTGGGAAATTTTCTTCTGCCGCAAATCCCTTGAACAAATGGATCCCAAGAGGAGGGAAATCCATTGAGTGTAGTAATCACAAATTCAAATTCTTCCACTGGATCTCCAATGGCTGCTATTTGGTCCTTGATCTGCGATATCCTCATGAAATAGTTGGATATTGTTTCAGAGTTGTTCATTGTCATGTTTATGAGTTGATGCCTTAGAGTAAGCTTTCAACTAGTATTCTTACTTTCATAAATTCTAGTTAGGGCATTAAACATTTCCTTTGATGTCTTTAGTTCTGACAGATTAGGTATCAAATGATCCTTTATTGAGTCTGTCAAGATCCTCTTGGCCTTGATTTTATTCTTCTTGAACTTTTCTTTGGTGTCTACTTCTTCTGGTTCTGGAAGCATCTACTTGATGTGATCCAATAGATCATTCTCTTCTAGAATGAGGAGAACTTTGTACTTCTAGGATCTTAAGTTGTCTTCTCCATCCAATCTATCTTCAACTCTCATGTTGGTTGACATTTTTTGATGGTAGAAACCCTAGCACTGAAAAACCTCAATTTTTCAAACTTTACCAAACTGCATGTTTAGGGTTTCAAAGGGTGAACTAGGGTAGGGTGCACTTCTTTGTGAAATATTTATCCCCAACATACTTGGGATAGTTCTCAACGAGCTTGAAAAAGTATTGTAGCTGCAAGGTGTTGTTGTAGCGATCTTCCTTCCAGTGATCAAATTGTTATGAAGGTAACCAACTCTGATTCCATGTTAGATTTTCCTTATTTATAGAGAATTAGTGTTACTTGTTTTCTTTTACTTCATTACCATTAAAATATATATATCATGTACTGAGAATTAGCAACATAAACAAGAGACAAAAAGAACACAAGAGATTTATCCTGGGAAAACCCCAAATGGGGGGAAAACCCAACAACCTTTCTTAGATAGATTTCGTTCACAAAGCAAGTCCAATCAGATAAACCCTAGAACAAATTCTAGTTCAACCAGAAATACCACCACAGTTGCATCAACATCACCATACCAAGGTAGCACACCTCCTTAAGGAGTAGTGCACAAGAGAGAGATACCAAAAGACTGAATTGAGTTACTGCATCAATTGCTTCACCTTCTCCAAACTTGCGCCTTGCTCCTGTGTAGCTAGGAGAGTGTGAGTGAGTGTACAAATGAGCCAATATGTCCTCTGTTTATAATCTTCCTAGCCACTAGACTTGGCCGAATTATTCTCTGGAAAGGTGTCATTTCATTATTGTAATTCTTCTGGGTCGACTTCTCTTCTAGGGTATTTCAACATCTATCCAATGGATCTCTTGCTTCCAGAATATTCTTTGCATATAAGAAATTTCATCTAGGAGGGAAAGATCCTCCTGCACTACCAAACTTAAAAATATTCACTAATACTGAGAGGGGGTGGTGAATCAATATTGAGCACTTTTTACCATTATTAACATAACATCAATAAACATTAACAATTAACAAAACCATTCAACAATGCATCACATCATACACAGTGCACAAGATATTTTAACGTGAAAACCCAAATGGGAGAAAAACACAAAACACTTTTATTATATCATGTCAATAATTACATTCATAGGAAGCACCAAATTATAATATTCTCCAGCACCAATTGGAAGGGGGAACCAACCCCCTGATTTACAAGCTCCAACCTTAAGGAAGCTACAACTCCATAGATTCTCTAGCTCCAATTGGAACGAGGCTCGAACCCCCTAGTTTATAAGCTCCAACCTGAAGGAAGCTACAACTCCCTATATTCTCCTTCTCCAACTAGAAGGAAGATCCAAACTCCTTTCCTTTCCCCTTCCTTGATCCCTTGAATATAAATATCATTGTTACTGTCACTGATATTGATACATCATCATCACCAAGATCTTCAAGAATGCCCCCAAATTATATGCCCAAAATCACTAAGAAATGCCTCAAGCATGTGCCAAAAAACTCCAAGATACAAACCTCAAAACATATATAAAACCATACCTTTCATCCTATAACAACCTTGGTGCATAAGATCTTTGATCATCATACCTTCCTCAACTTCAGCATCATCAAATTGGGTGCACCTAGAAACTGGGTCCATATAGACTGTCACTGTCACTGTCAATATTGCTATCACTGCTTCTTTCACTATCATTGATACATCAAACTGGGTCCACATAGAAACTGGTCCACATAAATATCCTAGGTCCACATGGGTCCACATATAAACCCCAACATCACTTCTTAAATTTATCTTGAATACATATCAGGGACTAGTTTCTGGATTAGTCACAAACCCTAACTTCCAACAAGAATAACTCCATATCTGTAATGAATCAATATCTGAAACTTGTACCCAATATTATTTGATATCTTCTATGATATTTATTATTGGATAAATCTGTAAGTGTGGACACAAACTGATCTCCCTAGATCCACCTGGATCTAGAACAAAGAAAGACAGAACATGACTCTTTCCCTAGATTTTAACCATTGAATTAAATAGGAGGCAAGAACAAATAACATACCTTATTATCGCTTCCTATGGTCTTTGTTGCTCCAGATTCACTCTAATGCTCTTGTGTGGTCAATACCAAGACAACTCAAACCAATCGGAGTGAAGACAGCTCAATATATTCAATAGTCAATCTATGTATATGATCAATGAATTATACAATAAAGTAGAAAAAGCTTTATGGGAAAGGAACATATCGCTGTATCATATTAATGGAAAGTAAAGATTACAACTTGAGCCTTGATGTCGCAAAATTCCTTTCAATGGACCTTGGCTCCGACACACACACTTGTTCACTTGCATGAAGAAGATCAAAACCTTTATGATATCCTTGTTGGAGTTTCCTACCCTGTTGTTCAAGCTTCAATCCTTCACACAATCTTTCACCAATTCTCCAATAAATCTTTCTTAACCTTGTTTACTTAACCTTTTCCATGAGAATTCCCTCAATATATAGGAGAGAATGAATTAGTTACTTGGATAAGAATAATCCCAAAATATCAGGGAATCCAGTACTAGGATAACCATTTGAATGCCATCTCATCCTTCTAGAAGATTCCCTTCTAGAAGCATCAAGAATTCATCTTTTTCCTTGCTTTAGAAAGAGTTTGCACCCTAGCAGTTCAACATAGTGCAAACTTCTTGCACCCTAGCTTAAGTCAGCCTGCGAGAATCATGCATTCTAGTAGGAAAATATACTAGTAGCCTGCGAACCTCCTTCAAAATGATATTTATGGAAAGAGAAGAAAGTAACTTTTCTCAAGAGAAACTTCTTATGAAGAGCTTGAGTACACCATCATCCATACATCATCATGATGAACAAAATCATGGGTAATATAATGCCCCCCAAAGTATGAGGTTGGAAACAGTGACAGCCGATAGACTTTGTAAGCTGCATGTGTGTGTCAGGAACCAGGAGCACACCTAATCGAAAACCTGCGAACAACCAAGCATCTGCAGAATATCATATATATCAATTTTGAGGTAGGAATTCCCATAATAAGATCACAGACTGATGACATTATAGACATGGGTCATGGCCACCAATCATACACTGTGGATCCATGCCGTCAAAATATAGCATAGCCACCGGAATACATTGTGGATCTATGCGAGAAATTTCAAATCAAGATGACATAGCCACGAGACTTACACAGTGGATCTATGTGTCACAAATTATACATACTCCATCGCAACCTAGATCGCAAAGATGATATCCAGGGTCTTCAATTTCGTCGCCCAAAGTACGAATCTAACCATGTGATTACAT
>JZKD02S1451573.1:341258-367987 GCA_000966675.3 Picea glauca
TTGCAGAGTGAGGAAAATCGCATATCAACTCAGCAAAAACTAAGGATTTCTTGGACTTGGCATGATCGAATTCCAAGTCAAACTCCTGGAGTATGACAATCCATTTGGAGTATTTGCCCACTAGCAATTGACGTGTCAAAATATGTTGCATAGGGTTGCAATGAGAAATCATCGTAGTCTTGCATGAGAGGATATAATGCCGGAAGCGTTGGATGGCTTGAACGGCAGCCAAGGCCAGTTTTTCAACATGTTGATACTTGATTTTAGTTGGTGTGAGACTCCGACTCAAGTAGTAAATAACATGTTCATCGTGCGCATCATCCTCTTGGAAGAGAACCATGCCAATAGTGTACTCTGAGGCAGCAAGATAAAGGAAATAATCGCGACTATAATCGGGTGGAAAGAGAAGCAGAGCTCACGTTAGGGACAACTTTAAAGCTTCAAAAGCATTGTTGGTCATAGTATCCCAGATGAACTCTGAATCTTTCTTTAGTATCCGCGTAAATCCACGAGTAATCTCAACGTAACTAGGGATAAAATGACGAAGAAAGTTTGCTTTTCCCTGCAAACTTTGCAACTGGAAAAGTGTAGAAGGAGGGAGATTAAGGATTGCCTCAACCTTAATAGGATCCACCTGGATCCCTTGACACAAAACGATAAAACCTAGAAGACGACCAAATTCTACGCAAAAAACACACTTATGAGGAGTTAAACGTATACGATAGAATCGACAATGAACGAAAATAGCCCGAAGGTGGGTTGGGTGATCAACTCTGCGCATAGAATGAGCTGGTAAATCGTCCAAATAGGGTTGAACGATATGCTTTATATCATGAAAATCATAAGACATAGCACGTTGAAAAGTGGCGCCCGCATTCTTAAGTCCGAAAAGGAATTTCCTATAGGAAAAAGTACCCCAAGGACAAATAAAGGCAGCCTTATGTTGGTCCTCGGGAGCAATGTTAATTTGATTATAGCCGGAGAAGACATCCATGAGGGAGAATATTTCACTTCCGGCACAGTCATCGATAATCTGGTCGACGAAAGGGGTTAGAAAGTTGTCTTTTGGAAAAGCTTTGTTAATATCCCTATAATCAACACATACACGAATACTGCCGCCTTTCTTGTCAATCGGGACAGGAATGGAAACCCATTCTGTAAGAGCCACCGGATAAATAAAGCCAACTTTCAAAAAAATTTCAACTTCGAGCTTGATAGCAGCCGCTTTATGGGGGTGAACTGGATGAAGGCATTGCCGGATGGGTTTAGCGCCGGGGTATGTCTTTATCTCATGTACAACAATTGCAGGGTCGATACCTGGCATCTCTTCGTAGCTCCATGTGAAGATGTCATGAAATTATTTGAAAAGAGAGGTATAGGTGACGATTTCGTCGGAAGAACATGAAGCTCCAATATGAACATTTTCGACAATCCCAGGTTTGATAGATATGTCAATGGGAATCGTGGGCGAGATATTACTTAAGTTCCCTTCAGCAAACACATCGTTTGTAGTCACGGGAACCGTTGAGATGACAACAACAGTCGACGGAGTCGAAATCCGTTGGTAGTTCTCAAGAGTGTGTTGTTCCAGAAAGAGAATGGAACGATGATGTTCATCGTCCCAAGGGGTGTCCTCCATTACGGACATGGTCATCTCGTCAGTGGGAAAAATAACATGAAATGGATCGGGAGACAACTCATCAAGAGAGGGGGTAGAAGGTGTTTCCGATTGAATGGCCTGATATGCGGATTCAACCGGACTTAACACCTTTGCATCGCTGAAACGAAGATGATCTTCGAGGTCAAGGACTATCCAAGGGTCAGAAGACATAGGAATTTCATGAGGCACGATGGAAATCATGTTTATAGAAGCAACGGATGGGCATGGAACATCAAGCGGTGGAATGGGGAAAGTACCCATTAATGAGGATTCCTTTAAAAGGCCGACACCGACGTTCTCATAACCCAGTGGGGTTTTAGCAATAAACGACACGTTGCTAGTATGAGTATCGGAATTGAAGAAGGTAAGTTGGTCAATGGTAACAACCTTTCCTTGATGAGGGAAACTTACTACACATAAAACTGTTGACACAACGGCGTGCATGGAATCGATCCAGCTGCAGCCAAGCAGAAGATTATAATCAAGGGGAGCGTCGAAGACTTCCACTTCAACTTGGACCGTTTTACCTTCTAACGTGATAGGAAACAAAGGGAGAACATTGTAAGGCTTAAAACCAGAGCCATTGAAGGCTTTAAGAGTATTTTTTGATTCGTTCAAGGGAGGAGAGCCAATGTATTTCTAGCAAGCAAAAGACATTACACACATCGAGGCACCCTCGTCTATAACAGTTCGGCAAATGTTCTTGTTAGAGACAACAACTTGTATCTAGAACGCTAGTTGAGCAGGTAACCTGGGAATGTGATCTTCCAAGTCAAATACTATCAAATTCGTATCGGTTGGGTCAATTCCACCTATATATTTCAACAGTGCCTTACGTTGTGCAGGACAAGACTAAAGGACTTCAAGGGCTGACATCACTGAAGGTGCCTGGGCCAAATCGTCAACAATGTTGTAGTTCTGGGTCGCACGAGCATGAGGATTGAAAGTCGATTTCCTAACGACACCCTTAGGGGGGGGTCATAGAACTGTGTCAAGGCTCAGTCGTTCGAGATGAAGAGGACCATTAGTAGGTGGAGTCGTTGGAGAGGGTTGTACCAAAGCAGGAGGTAAATCGTCAACCTTCTCCTTAGATGGAGAATAATATTTGGCTCTAGTCGTGAGTGCAACGTTGTTCTTCTTAGAATCACCAGTACACATCAAAACATATGACGTGGTAGAAGAGGAGGGTTGGTCGTGAATGACCAAGTGAGCATGTTGTTGAGACGGGAAGGGTTGGGACAAGACAGTCGGTGCAAGGGGTTTTGGGGTTCCCTGAAGGAACTTAGTGACCTCGGCACGTCGTGGACAATCCTTCGTGTAGTGATCATCACTATAGATAAGGCAAGGGTATCGTGGTTTGCACTTATCCCGGTCATCAACAGGGGTAGTTTTAGGTTGCTCTGCTTGAGGATTATTTTTTCCCTCCTTATTCTTGCCTCTCCCCTTTTTAGATTTGTTTTTACCAACTGGGGTAGATTGGACAACATTTACCTCAGAAGTTTTGTCGGTGGGAGTGGCAGGAGACGGAGCATTTGGAACATTAGAAGAAGAAGATTTAGGGTTTGTGCTTGAAACAGAATGTGATTGAGCTTGGCCAGTACCAATCACACCGTCATCCGCATGCAAGGAAGATGGAGTAGTTGAAGTGCTGGAAGCATTAGGACGAGGTAAATCAGGTAGTAAATCATAAAGAGTGTCCGTTTGTGAATAAACGAGATCAAGATATTGAGCACGACTTATAGCCTGCTCTTCCGTGACAACACCACCCATGGCAATCTCCTTACCGATTTCGTTCACAAATGATTTTGTAAACCATTATGCCAGTAACTGATCAGGGAGCTCAAGTTTAATGAGACGTCGTCTCCTTCGCCACTCATGGATGTGATCAGATATATGAGTGCCTTTGTTCTGTTTGAAGGAATTCAAAATCTTAGTCCCTGTATCATAACGGATCGATAACTGGTAATGCGTAAGGAAAGCCATAGCTAGGGTGTTGAAATCAAAGAAGAAACCTCGTGGCAATTGAATATACCACTTCACAGCAAAACCTGTAAGGGTTCATTGGAAAAGATGTAAATGAATAGAGTCATCCATCAATGAGTTGGTTGAGCACCATAGGTGGAAAGTCATAACGTGATTGTTTGGGTCCTCTCCCACTTTGCCGTCGAATTTAGGAATGTCCAATGGAAGCTTGGATGGAATAATAGGCCATTGGGGAGAGTGACGAATAGGATCATTTAAAATCCTAGACAAATCTGGCAAATCCAAAGTAGCAAGAAAAGGTAACTGTCTATTCACCTGTGGGTACTGGTGACTTTGGGGTGGAAGCCTTGTCAGCAAACCAGTAGGACCGTAAGGAGTCTGTCCATAATGGGAATACCCAGGTTGATTCGGTGGTGGTTGGAGAGGATAGTAGCTTGAGGAATTGTGACCTTGAGTGGGGACATGAGTTTGAGCATTCGTACCCCAAATAGGATTGGGTATACCTGGATATGGTTGGCCTATAGTAGGGATAGGCAACTGCTACCCCCCAGTCGTTTGATAATTTTGTATCATCTAATTCTAATACTGGTCCAAAGAGGGAGGTATATTTTGTCCAAAAGGTGGGGTTGGTCCCCCTATCGTAGGTAGAGTTCCAACCGGAAGTTGTGTCCCAATCGACAACAATGTAGTAATTGGAATGTGCCCTGTAAGAGGAAGGGGAATCATACCACCTTGTCCACCAACAGGAATCTGCAAGTTTGGTGTAATGGACGGGATAGTGCCACTAGGATTAGGATTTCCAGAAGGAAAATAAGGGAGTGTCGGAATAAAATCGGGAATAGGATGCCCAGGAAAAGAAGGACCACTAGGAGTACCAGATGGGGTTTGCGGAGGTGTTGGAATAGAAGCATTCAACAAAGCATTCAACGCATGGTATCCGGGTGGTAGTGTCTGAGTGACATCGGGCGTTCGTTGTGTAATTATAGGAGCAAGACCAGTTGTAGTGAACCCGGTTGGGACACTCGTATTATTCACGAGATGGGCCATCTCGACAGGGAGAGTAAAGTGATAAGTGGTAGTCAATGATATAGTCTCTATCTCATAAAACACTAGAGGGTTGATTTTGGAGACCACAGGTGAACCAGGACTAAAAAGGGTCCTTCAGAAATCACCTACAGACCAAAAAGGATCTTGGCCTTCTACACCGGGAAAAGGCCCAACTGGTGATCTAGAAGATGTAACAACTAATTCTCTGGAAGAATTCAGTCATCTAAAAGGGCGCTGAGAATCACTGGGAAGTCAAAAATCCTCTCGAGTATTTGTAATTCGAAAATGTTCTATAGAGTCAGTTCATTCCACTTGTGGTGTGGTGACGACTGGGACTTCACTCTGCGTCGGAGAGCCTCCAGGTGCACTTGTGGGCAAGGGTTGTGAACCTTCCATATTCTTTGGAGATAAACCCTGCATTCTATGTGAATGACGTGGAGGAGCTATTGTAAACAAGTGACAAACTTCGTGAAGAAAATACTATGGTCAACTTCGAGAAACAAACAACACGTGCTAGTAAACAAAAGCTAGGAAGCAACACCAAGCAAACAATACCTTCTAATTTTGAAGCCACTAGTTGGTGATGAAATCCAACATCGCAACAACAAGACGAGAAGGGGCAGGGCTATGGTGGAAAAGTTACACTGACGACATGCTTAACGGACTTACACCCTGGTGCAAGCTCCCACACATAATCATGGGTATACCCTCCAAGGAGCCCGAGTGAGTTCGGTCAACGTCAATTCCAGGTACCGTGAAGACTTTCCCCTCCAAAGTCACATTGGGTAAGAACCCAGAAAGATAGGCCACTAAGGTCACCACCAACAACAATAAAGCCTGGGGGAACAGTTGACAGTCCGATCCACATGCAAGGGCAGGGTATCTAGCCCACAATCAACTCAAAAGGATTCCACTCATCATTGTGGGTATACCTTCCGAGTGATCCCCGTAATACGTGCAATCTCTACACTGATATCAACAAAGTATGGTGAGTAACTCTTTCGATATCAATGCGACCTAATGTTTGACCCTTGTGTGAGAAGGGCTTCCCAAGACAAGATGTTGCAAATGGAATTTAACACTCCCTAACACAAGATGCTATTGTGTGTTTTGTTCTTTTGGAGAGTGTATCTCTCTTCCTACTCCAAAGCTCTAGCCTAGCTAAATGTTGGTGTAATAGAGCCCTAGAAAAGAGTTACTAGATAAATTTTATGATTACGCAATGTTCTTAAGAGTCGTTGTTTACTCAAAGGTAACGGAAATGAAACTTATGTTGTATGACTCTAACCCAAACAATGCAAGGATGAGAATGAAATATATCACTTTTCGTTCAATGAATCCTATGTATGGCAGAGAGAAAAAGTTTTCCAGATCAACCTTGAACTACAATACAAAATTTCCTTTAAAATGCAAACACAAACAATCACTTATCAAATGACAATGCTCTATTGTGTCTTTTTCAAATACTTCAACAATCGCAATAATTTGATTTTCAAAGTTTTCTAAAATGAAAAGAATTTTTGAAAGAAAAACCTTTTTGTTCACTTTTCAAAAAGGACCCACACTATGACAGCCAGAGTACTGAAAATCAAAAGCCAAATGAACAAGCAATGACAAACTCAATCAACTCTTTCAATGAAAGAAAAAATAAAGAGCAAACCAAAAAGAGTCTTTTCAAATGCAAAAGAAAATGATCTTTTAAACCAATAAGCAAATGAGAAGAAAAAAGTACTCAACTTTCAACCAATCATTGGTTCTTAACTAATCAAACACACTTAGAATCTGAGGTCAGAGAGAATGGTTTTGCCAAGAAAAGTCAAGAAAGGAAAGTCAAGCCAAAAATAACAAGAAAAGCCTTGAAATCCTAATACTGTTCACGCATGCAAACGAAAACAAGAAATATATCAATCAATGGTCCAAGAAACTCTTAAGAGGTAATCAAACTGATCTGGGTAGTTGGAAAAACCAAAACTCAAATTCAAAATTTTGAAAAAGTGTGTTCGCAGGCAGGCAGTATTACACAATGCGAGAATCACTAATTCTCGTAGGTGACCCTTGAGCAGGGTGCGAGAACCTCGCACTGAAACCTAAAGGAAAAGTGCGAACTCTACCAGTTATCGCAGGCTACAATGAAGTGCAGTGCGAGAATGCCTGAACATAATCAAAAATTTGAAAAATGAAGCAAAATTGAAAAAGGCTTCTAGACCCAGAAGGTCTATCAGGATATCCTGAAGACTCGGAGACTGATAGGACAAAAGAAAAATGAAACCAGAGCAAATGGCCACAGAAAAAGACAAAAATCCACAAAGAAAATAGGATTGATCCCCAGTGGAGTCGCCAATTTTATTATTGGATAAATCCATAAGTGCAGACAAAAACCGATCTCCCTAGATCCACCTAGATCTAGAACAAAGCAAGACAGAACATGACTCTTTCCCTAGATTTTAACCATTGAATTAAATAGGAGGCAAGAACAAATAACATACCTTATTATTGCTTTCTATGGTCTTTGTTGCTCCATCTTCGCTCCAATTCTCTTGTGTGGTCAAGACCAAGACAACTCAAACCAATCAGAGTGAAGACAGCTCAATATATTCAACAGTCAATCTATGTATATGATCAAGGAATTATACATTAAAGTAGAAAAAGTTTTATTGGAAAGGGACATATCACTATATCATATTAATGGAAAGTAAAGATTACAACCTGAGCCTTGATGTCGCAAAATTCCTTTCGATGGCCCTTGGCTCCGACGCGCACACTTGTTCACTTGCATGAAGAAGATCAAAACCTTTATGATATCCTTGCTGGAGTTTCCTAGCCTGTTGTTCAAGCTTCAATCCTTCACACAATATTTCACCAATTCTCCAATAAATCTTGCTTAACCTTGTTTGCTTAACCTTTTCCATGAGAATTCCCTCAATATATAGGAGAGAATGAATTAGTTACTTGGATAAGAATAATCCCAAAATATCAAGGAATCCAGTACTAGGATAACCATTCGAATGCCATCTCATCCTTCTAGAAGATTCCCTTCTAGAAGCATTGAGAATTCATCTTTTTCCTTGCTTTAGAAAGAGTTCGCACCCTAGCAGTTCAACATAGTGCGAACTTCTCGCACCCTGACTTAAGGCAGCCTGCGAGAATCATGCATTCTCGCAGGCAAATATACTAGTAGCCTACGAACCTCCTTCAAAATGATATTTCTAGAAAGAGAAGAAAGTAACTTTTCTCAGGAGAAAGTTCTTATGAAGAGCCTGAGTACGCCATCAACCATACATCATCATGATGACCAAAATCATGGGTAACAATATTCCTCCAAGTTTCACTACTTTATTTGTCACTGAAAAGGAGATATATAGAAAATGGAAGACCTTCTTGAATTTTGACCTATTCTTGAGAGAGAACTTGTACAACATGCCACGTGCTCAATATTTGATTTCTGATTCCAAAAATCACATCACAAATACTACAGACTGTAATATTTCGAATGCAATTTTTCTCACGGAAGTTGGATCCTTTATGAAGAAGTTATGAATGTTTTACTTATAACATTTGTTTGTGACGAGTTATAGGACTAGTCAAAAACTCTATCTTAGATAGAGTGTATCTCCAAAACTGCAATGACCCAGAAGTTGAAATTCGTACTACAGGTACCTTGATATGTCTTCTCAACATCCTCCAAGTTTCACTATCTGAATAATTCTAGAAAAAACGTTATAGTGAAAATGGCAAGATGACCTTTAAAGAACATACCTTAGAACACATAATCACAAGACTTCATCTTCCCTTGGAATTTCTCCCTTCTTCAGTTCATCTTCCATTTAAAATTCGATTCCACGCTTTTGCTAAGATATCAAAAGATTTAATGATCAATCATGATACTTATTTTACTCAAATGAGAGGCTCTTGATGGGTATTTATACTTTTCTAAGTACCTCCTTTGCTTGTCTTTATGGCCGACCTATAACTTCTTGTTTGCAACAACTTTTCTCCTTTACTTGACTTTAGGGACAACTTGTAACTTATTTGACCTTAAATCTGGGTCTTCTTGACCATACTTCAAGCCTTCAACTTTAAGAGAGCATAACTTTTCAACTGTGAGGAACCACACGGTGTGCCATCTACCATTGGAAATGACTTGATGAGGACTATCAGATAATGGAGGTTTTGCATGCATTTGCAATGTCCTTCTTATTGTTTTCCTTCAATCAACGTATGGGTTCATGACCACACCTTCAAGGCTTCTTAACCACTTAACCATATTTCCTAGGCTTCTTATAGACTTATTCAAATCATCTTCCCGTGAGGGCGATGCTCAAAGATACACCATAAAGGGACCACTTTGGAGACTTGTTTGACTTCTTCTAAGGTTGACATCACTCGTTACTTCTAGGGGATTCTGGGGCTTCTAGACTTCTTCAAATACACCCATCACTTCTAGAGGATTTTTGTGGGGCTTCTTCTAGGGTTGATATCAATGAAAACCAACTTTCCAACAATCTCCCCCTTTGGCATTGATGAAAACACTCATGCTCCCCTTGCGATCATTACTCCCCTATATTCATGCTTCTGATATTTCTCTCTGACAGTATGACTCTTCCTAATGGTTTCTCTCCCCCTGTCTTCTGACAATTTCTCTCCTCCTTTCTTCTTTGCAAGATGTTGTGCAAATGAATGTGGGGCTTCTTATATATGCTTCCTTTCTTCTCTTTTGAGGCTTCTTGTCCATTGGTACTTCTTGTTATTGTAATCCACTGACATATATGAAAAGAGTTCATATCAAGGTTCCTTCATGTCATCTCTTCTTCACTTCTTTGAAATCAATGACACAATCAACACCATTCAACAATCTCTCCCTGAGCTCATGCGTTCATCCACTGTCATGTATCTTATGCTAAAACTACCAAATGAATTCATATTTGTCTGTGTATCACAAAATTTTCCATGACTGTGCTACTCGACTACACACAATGCTAACCCATCTGTCACTTTACTATTCTGAAGAGCTTCTTTGAATCTGCTGCAACTAATCACTACATATTCCTACTTCTCAAGATGAATCAAATATGTTCACAAGTCTACAACAATTACACATTATTGAATCTCTAGTGAATATATTCCTACTTGAATACATGCTTGGAATCCTCTTATACAATCATGAATCTCTGCCTCAAGAGTGTACCAATGATATTCTTCGTAACTACAAGCTGACCTCTTCATACCTACATGGAGATTTGTTTTGAAAACTGCTCCTTAATCAACCAATATGTCACAAGACATTATGCACCTCTTCCATCAAATTACTCTAAATCTACCTTCCCAAAATATGCAAATAAACACTTCGGATTTCCCGAAAGATAGTTCTCTAATATTTAATAGCTACTGCTGCTTAGAATCCCCCTCTTCAACATTCACATTTACTGGGAGTATCCAAGCTGGATGGCTTAGAACAATATATAAGATTGCTCTATTGCAGGATCATTCTTATGACTTTTGATATCTTCATATTTACATACAGATTCATCATGATCTTGCACATCTTCAAATCTTGTGAGTATGATCTTTGGGAGTTCTTCATTCACCTACTCTTCTTGTTTTTTTTTTCTTCTCCAAACCTTTGTGTACCTGATATCAATGGTTTCCTTCATAGAAGACTTCACCATGCTTCTACAGTCACGACCTACATGTCCATAGTTGTGGCACTTGTTTTTATATCCCTAAAATGCCCTACCTATGCATACATGGATTTGGCCTTTATACTTGCACAATTTTCCAAATTAATGTTGAGGATCTCTCTTTAAAAAACCCTTTTTTGGAGCATGTACGCATTATGTTGCACTATTGCCCATGTACATACACATGTTGCATACTAAACATCCCGCATTTACCTCCAAAAGTTGCAAAAAAATAAAAAAATTGCAAGCAATTCGACAGAGTTTATAGGCTATCGAGGGTTTCCCAACCAATTCACCCATTGTAGCTCATCCCCAAACTGAATAATTATCCTTTTGTCATATAAAAGGAGGTCTTGGGGTTCCATTCCACATTCAATCATTAAAACATAGAAACTCTACCAAAATACCTTCCCCCTTTTTTATCAAGCTTTCCAGCCCCTTTTGATATTTGGCCTCAGCATTCCCCCTCCATCCCTCTTCCTATACAATCCCTTCCCTATTTCCTAAGGAGATCAATTGATTGTGAGAGGTATTACGGGAATGATGCACTTGGAGCAGTAGTAAGAGGAGACCAAACCAGGTTCGTAGAGCTTGAGCCGACAAGAAGGTTATAACCATTTGTAATCTTCACATCTGAATAAAACAGTTTTGTTTTTGTCCCAAATATTGTGTTTTTGTGCTTCATTGGTTAATGCATTTACATTTACATTTTAACCCTAACATTGATAAGTAGAGATAGAATATCTTGTAGTTTTGTTGTCTAAATTATTTGCAGGTCAACTTTTGGAGGAAACCAATAGCCCAAGAAACTACAAAGGAGAAGGAGGTCAACACCAGCTGAAAGGACCTAAGGTACATCCTCTTTTCCTTCTCTTGTCTTTTGCGTTCAGATTGTTTGGGGTAGTTTAGAAGTAGAACCGTCTTTTAAGGGAGATCGTTGCTTTGCCTATAATTTGAACCTTGTATAGTAATAGGGGAATTTCTCCTGCTAGCACTTGTAACATTCAATATTGTAGGGAGCCACAAAAACATATCTTTCTTGAAAAATTCTTCCATACGCTCTGTAATCTACAACTTTATGTCCAAATTTATTACAAGTAAGACAATAACCAGGAAATAAACTTTGATACCTGGGAGTACATGATCTTCTTTGTGATGTAGTCCTTATGAATTCACTCCTTAGTTGATCATGATCTTGTCTTCTTTTGTTTTCTTCACAATGATTGAAGCTTCTTTGATGCCTGGAGGTAGAAGGTATTCTTGTAGATACACCTCTTTTGCATTCATTCTTTTTTGACTCTTGTTGACCCTGATGCTCCGGA
This sequence comes from Picea glauca, assembly GCA_000966675.3. Taxonomy (NCBI): domain Eukaryota; kingdom Viridiplantae; phylum Streptophyta; class Pinopsida; order Pinales; family Pinaceae; genus Picea; species Picea glauca. Next base: position 352,949 of record JZKD02S1451573.1, read on the forward strand.
TTTATGAGCGGAATGAAATGAAACCACATATTTATAATGTTAACACAGAGACACTGAAAAATAACAGAGATACAGTAAAACTTGAATTCTATTAAATAAGAAATATGTTGAAAACTATAAAATGCAGACTGAAAACAAGCTTGCTAGAATGGTGGCAGCTTATCTCTGAGAAGAGATGTGACTACTACGCTCATTCGCAAGAATATGAGTACAATGAGGCTCTGAAGGAATTTTTACAATAAATATGAATTCCAAAATCATAGACATCCAAAAACCTAACCCTAGGAGATGAAGCACCAAAAGTCATGTGGGCCCCGTTGGGGTAAGTTAGTACATTAACTTCCCGGGATCGTACTTTTGCATACGATATTTGTTTAGGGTGCACGATAGCTCATTGGAAATGTATTGATGAGGAGATTCATTTAGAGGGGTAAATCAAAGCCTTTTATTTTCATTGAGGTGCTCGATCGTGAAAAAAACATTGTTTAGGCCCTCAAATTGGCCCCAGAAGTTAAAAACTGCTAAAAATAGTAAATTGCCAAAATTGCGAGAAAATTGTTTTGAGCTAGTTGGAAAAGGTGGGTGGCCACCGATATCCACCTAGATCACATGATCCCTTCCTTTGAGAATTTCTTCATAATTCTTATCCTTCTCTTCATTCTTCCTTTTTGACAACCTGAAATACATCTCTTCAACTTTATTTACTGGCAGCGTGAAGCTTCCTCTTTCTTCAATGCTCTTGTTGTGATTGGAATTCGTGTCTTCGTTGTATGAGACCTCACCAATGTATCCAAAACCCATTTTATATAATGGTGACCTTTGATATTTGAGAATGTCTTCTAGAAATTGAGATCTCTTCAATTTCTTATTGAGATTGTCAACTTCAACCCTCATTGAGACGACTTATTCTTCAAGCTTCTCACAATATTCTTCTTTCTTCATCATATGGATCTTCATTACTTCTTTCATTCTCTTTGCTTCTTCAAGTTTCAAGGAGATGATTTCTTCTTCAAGTCTTATTTATTGTTGACTAAGTTCTGTTTCAAGCTTGTTTAAGTCCTCAGATCTTTCCTTAAGATGACTTTTCAAAATCTCTTCTCTCTTTTCTTCTTCCTTTACCTTGATTTTTAAGTGAGAAAATTATTCTTCTTCCTTTTCAAGTTATTTTCTTTGTATTTCTAGGGCACACAAGAATTTTTCTTCATATATACCATACTACCAATTTCTTCTTTTGGATCTGTCTAACATGATGATCTTCTTTCTTCTCGTTCTATTTCAGCATCTTCTTTATCTTGATCAACATGCTTTGGCTCTGTGGTTGCAAGAAGAGATTCCTTAGAGTAGAGATTATGTATCTTATTCAAAATATCTTTGGTTGATGAGAATTGTCTCACTTTGACTTTTACTGGATTAGATAATCCATCCAGGATGGAATTCACTGCTATTTTTTTGTTCCATTTAAATTCCTTCTTGTCTGCATTCTTCAGAGGTTTCTTTGAAGTGGTGTATCCTGCAACAACTCAGTCCCAAAAGTCATACCCTTGTGTCTGTAAAAATAATTTCATTCTTGATCTCCATATCTCAAACACCGATGTCTCATTATCTATGCACTCCATGAACACTGGAGTTCCATTATCTGTGCACTCCATGATCTACCTTCGAGTGGTTAGACTATTCTTGAAGGACCTGCTCTGAAACCAATTGTTGGAATATTCACCAATACTAAGGGAGGGTGAATCAATATTAAGCACTTTTTACCATTATTAACATAACATTAGTAAACATTAACAATTAACAGAACCATTCAGCAATGCATCACATCATACACAGTGCACAAGAGATTTTTATGTGGAAACCCAAATGGGAGAAAACCATAGAACACTTTTCTTATATCATTTCAAGAATTACATTCATAGGAAGCACCAAATTCCATGATTCTCCGACACCAAATGGAAGGAGGCACCAACCCCCTAATTTACAGGCTCTAACCTGAAGGAAGCTACAACTCCCTACATTCTCCATCTCCAACAAGAAGGAGGATCCAACCCCCTAGTTTACAGGCTCCAACATGAAGGAAGCTACAACTCCCTAGATTCTCCAACTCCAAGCCCCTTTCCTCACCCCTTCCTCCCTCCCTTGAATATAAATATCGCTATTATTGTCACTGATACTGATACATCATCATCACTAAGATATTCAATAATTCCCCCAAATCACATGCCCAAAATCACCAAGATATGCCTCAATCATGTTTCAAAAATCTCCAAGATACAAACCTCAAAACATATAGAAAACCATACCTTTCATCCTGTAACAACCTTGGTGCATAAGATCTCTACTCATCATACCTTCCTCAAATTCAGCATCATCAAACTAGGTCCACTTAGAAACTGAGTTCACATAGAAACTGGGTCCATATAGACCGTCATTGTCATTGTTTATGTCATTTCTTTTGTCACTATCATTGATAATCAAATTGGGTCCACATAAATATCCTAGGTCCATATGGGTCCACATATATGTTGGGTATGTGTTATATTCTTTGCACAAATAGCTATAATGTCTACTACGTTGCGTCAAACATGCAGGGGAGTTTGAGGGGGGGGGCTCTAGGTCCCCCCTTTGGGGGTTGCAAGGGGGTGATATCCCCTCTACGCAAGGGTTAGGGGGAAGTTCCCCCGAGGATTTTTTCCTCGAGAAACATGTCACATTTTTGCCTCGTTTTTCGTGTCTCCTCGATTTTCATGTCCATTGTTGGGCGGTTTTTTGGCACATGGTTTTTTCCAATGGTTTTCTATTTCCAGTTAAGGAATTAGGGTTGTTGACTAATCCAGGTCATTGCTTTAGGGTTTTGGATGCCACTTTCTCCTATATGTATATTGTATTGTAAACAATGTATCACTATGAATGAATATAGAATATGTTTGTTTTCCCAGTTTGGGTTTCCAAGGGAAAAATCGTTGTGTAATGTGTTTATTTTCCATTGTATGTTTTTTGTTCTTTTATTGAAAATCTATTTGCAGTAAAATATTGTACATGGTTAAAATCTACATTTGGTATCAGAGCTTTGTTGGCTTCAGGGGGATGTCTTTGTGGTCAAGGGTTTGAATTGGGACTGTGATAAGCCTTGTTACAGTGGGAGATATGTGGTATTGATTTTTCAAGTGAAAAGAAATGGCGGGCGGTTCGAAAATGAAGATCAACAAGTTTAACGGGAAAATTTTTGAGCTGTGGAAGCTCAAGATGGAAGATATGTTGGTGGAAAAAGATCAGTGGATTGTGGTGGATCCATGTACTACACCTACAGGAACTTCAACAGATGACTAGAAAAAGTTGGATCGGAAGGTGAAGAGCACAATCCGACTGTGTCTCTTAGATTTAGTATTACTAAATGTGTTAGAGGAATCTACATCCAAATATTTATAGGATAAGTTGGGGAAGTTGTATCAGTCTAAGTCCCTAGTAAACAAAATATTCCTAAGAAAGAAGTTGTATAACCTGAGGATGAGAGATGGAGACTTGGTGGCAGAGCATTTGAATGCCTTCAATACTATGGTAAGTCAGTTAGTATCTGTTGAGATTAAAATTTCAGATGAAGATAAGTGTAACAGTTTATTGTGCTCTTTACTAGACTCGTGGGATATTCTGGTTGTGGCCATAGGTAGTAATACAACTGATTTGAAGTTTGATGAAGTGGTATCATCCTTATTGTTGGAGGAGATGAGATAGAAGAACATGCAAGGACAAAGCACATATGCATTATTTGCAAGAGGACGCTCCCAGGAAAGAAATAGATATAAGTCCTCAAGTGGAAGATCTAAGTCCTCAAGTGGGAGATCTAAGTCTAAGGGAATATCTAAGTCTCCCTGGAATTTTATAAAGGTACGTTGGAGATGTGGAAAAGATGGGCACTACAAGAAACAGTGTAGATCCAAAGTTGAGAAAAAGAAGGGATCTGAAGAATCTCCTTCTACAGAAGAAAAGATCTCCAAGGAAGAAGGAGGGGATGTGTACTTGGATTCTTCAAGCACACATGCAGATCATGAGGCATGGTTAGTTGACTCAGGTGCATCCTTTCATATGACTCCCCAAAGGGAGTGGTTTTGTGAATATGAAAGGTATGATGGAGGTAATATTTTCCTAGGTGATGACTCGAAAACCAAAATCATAAGTCGAGGAAAATTCAAGTTGAGGCTCATAGATGGAAGGATTAGAACACTACCTGGTGTTCTGCACATCCCAGGATTGGCCAGAAATTTGATTTCTGTAAGTAAAATGGACGATGTAGGGATAAAAACAATATTTGAAAAGGAAACTTGCAGGATGGTTCGAGGAGCAATGGTGTTGCTGAAGGGATTTCGGTTTGGAACTCTGTATAAGCAACAAGGAATCACTATTAGTGATGGGTGTAATAGTTCCATTGTTCCTAATATTGGAGTTGAAGAAGAAATAACTCCTACAACCTCTGGAGAAAAGGTTACGTTGTGGCATCAAAGACTGGGGCATATCAGAGAGATGGGTCTTCGACTACTACATGGTAAAGGCATAGTTGAAGGTATGTCTAACTGCTCTCTGGATTTTGATTTCTATGAACATTGTGTATATGGGAAGCAGAATCAAGTAAAATTACCCTCTGGTGCAACGAGGGAAGAATGAATTTTACAACTGGTTCACAGTGATATGTTTGGACCTGTGTGGGTTCCATCATTGGAAAAATCTGTGTACTATGTCTCATTTATAGATGACTTCTCAAGGAATACTTGGATATATTTCCTCGGGAATAAACCTGAAGTCTTTGATGTTATATTTTTAGCTCAAGAGGTACTCTGCATGTTTTGTCTTATATGTGAATGTTGCCTCATATTTACACTACCAGTGACTTAACTTTGTAATGGGTTTTTATAAAGTTGTTTTAAGTGGTTCTTTTATTAAAGTGACTTTTTAATAAAGTGTACCTTCTAATTTTAAAGTGACTTTATTTTCATAAAGCACTTATGTAATAAAGTGAAATCACTTTAATATTTCAAGTGATTCATTTTGGAGGGAATGGATCATGACTCTTGATCTTGAAAAAGGAAAGATCTAATCTTGGCCTTTGGATTTAGGATTGGAGAAGGTGAAAAGACACTTTGGGGGAAAATGTCATTTTCAGATTATAAAAGAATGTATTGGGTAGTGAGCAAGACACACCGAGAAGATGAGAGGAGTTGAGTTAGAGATATTTTCTAAGTAAGCTTGAGAGATGAAAGTGAGCAGCAAAGAGGGCATGTTTTCCAAGGAAGGAGGGCACAAATCTTGAGAAAACTTTTCTGTGAGTTTTTGGGCCGAATTAATTTTTTGCTATGGGAGGCCGTACTGTATGGATCCGTATAGTCTGTATGATTTTGTACAGACCGTACAATTGTACGGATTTAGCATGGAAATCGAGGCATTTTTGGGTGCGGTTTTCGAGGTTCTATTCATTGTTTCTAGGTCATATGGAACAGTCTGTACAACTGACTATGGGAACAAAAAATGAGGTACGGAAGAGGTCGTACAACAGCACGGATTTGGCACACTTTTTCAAGGCATATTTATGTGGGACAGTTTTGGTGCTATGAGGTATTTTCATTGGCTAGAAATGTGATCTTGTGTTGTTGTTTTGTACTTTTCTGAAGCTGAATAATCTCTCTCTCTCTCTCTCTCATTAGGTTTCCCCACATTGGGGTTTTCCCTGGAATTTGCCTAAATTTCTGAGTGTTATGGGTTGTTGTCCACTGTGTTATTTCCGCTGCTATTTTTCTTAGCAATGTGTATTTTTGCTTATGGTGATTTTTGAATGTGGGTTTATGCATTTATGAAGTTCATGCAAGATAGTTATCTCTAAGTTGCTAAGTGCTTGACAAAAATTTCATTTGCTAATTTTTGTCATTAAAAATCTACATGGTATCAGAGCTTTGTCTCTGACAGTGGGCATTGTGACTTTTGGGCAAAAGGGTGTGATTGTTTTCCTTGAGTTGTGACAGGGAATATGGCTGCAAGCATTAGATATGAGGATCGGTTGGATGGCATTTCCAACTATTTGCAGTGGAAGGTCCGATTGTCAACCATTCTCAAGGAGAACAAAATTTATAACTATGTCAACTCTGTTGTAGCAACTCCCACAACAGATCTTGTTGCTTTGGACTTGCATGAGACCAAGGAAGCCAAAGCTCAGAGGATTATTCTGGATGGGGTGAAGGATCACCTTATCCCACACTTGGTTGAGAAAAAAATTGCCAAGGAGATGCGGGATGCACTTAAAAACTTGTTCAAGGCGAAGAATGAGAACTGAAAGATGGCCTTGAAGGCTAAGTTGCATGATACCAAGATGGGTAAGGAGGAGAATGTCTCTTCTTATCTTACCCGGGTGGCTCAAGTAAAAGATGAGCTAACAGCTGTTGGAGAGATCATTATGGATTATGAGTTGGTGAGGATAGCCTTAAATGGCTTCACCAAAGAATGGGAAGTCTTCATGAAGTGTGTGGTGGGAAGTGAGAATCTACCAGATTGGAGCAGACTGTGGGATGATTTCACTCAGCAGGAGATCCATGAAAGATCTCAGAGCAGTGAACAGAAGATAGATGGAGTTGATGAGAATGTTGCTCTTATTGCAAAGAGCAAGAAGAAAGGAAGTTTTGGAAGGGACTTGAGTAAAGTCAGATGCTATTGTTGTAACTAGTTGGGGAACCTTGCCTCTTGTTGTACTTAGAGGAAGAAGAAGATGAAGTCAGAGGGGCTTGAGATAGCTACTATAGAAGCCATGGAGGACTTTGCTTCGAAGTACGAAAATGAATTTTCTTTGGTGACCCTTGTTTCTAGTGTCGGCAGTAGAGGATTTGGAGGTGATATCAGAAGGATTGTGGATAGCGGAGCCTCTAGCCACATGACGGGAATCTTGCGAGTTTCCTAGATTTCACAGAGATTGGTCCTGACCGACGGGTGGTAAATGAAGGTGGTATGGTGAAATTTGTACATGGAGATAGGAATGTCATATTCCAACTCGATTTTGGGGGACTCTTCGAGCTTGATGGAGTTCTCTTTGTTCCAGGGTTGAGGGTTAACTTGCTCTAAGTCTCAGCCTTGGAGGATTTAGGATATTGCATATTCTTCAAGAGGGAACATGTCTTTATCTACAGGCAGGGAGTGGACCCGGTAGAGCTGCAGTTGATCGATAACCGGGTGGACAGGTTGTATATGTTGAGAGGACAACCTTCGATGTATGATTCAATGTCAAATGAGGAGTGTGAGGAGGCTTCTACGACTGTGGTGGCACCAAGGATTCAGTCTTGCATACTGAGAGAAGAGATTGAATCTCTTCTAAGCACTGGCAAGAGACTTAGTAGTTTGATCGAACCAATGCTCAAGATGAAGTGAGCTCAGGGTTCCAAGACGTTTCTAGGAGAAGATCTTCTAGTTTGAGTTCTGTGCAGGTTTTGAGGATGGCTCTAGGTTCAGAGGGAGCTTCTACAGAGCACAGTGTGATGGGACCAGATGATGGAGATGGCAGCGAGTACATCCCTCTCTAAGAGGGAGTGTTATCTTTTTAGCTCGGGAGGTACTCCTCATGTTTTGTCTTGTATGCGGATGTTGCCTCATATTACATTACCAGTGACTTAACTTTGTAATGGATTTTTATAAAGTTGTTTTAAGTGGTTCTTTTATTAAAGTGAATTTTTAATAAAATGTACCTTCTAATTTTAAAGTGACTTTATTTTCATAAAGCACTTATGTAATAAAGTGAAATCACTTTAATATTTCAAGTGATTTATTTTGGAGGGAATGGATCATGACCCTTGATCTTGAAAAAGGTAAGATCTGATCTTGGCCTTTGGATTTAGGGTAGGGGAAGGTGAAAAGACACTTTGGGGGGAAAATGTCAGTTTCAAATTATAAAAGAATGTATTGGGTAGTGAGCAATACACACCGAGAAGACGAGAGGAGTTGAGTTAGAGAGATTTTCTGAGTAATCTTGAGAGAGAAAAGTGAGCAACAAAGAGGGCATGTTTTCCAAGGAAGGAGGGAACAAATCCCAAGAAAATTTTTCTGTGAGTTTTTGGGCCGAATTATTTTTTTGCTATGGGAGGTCATACTATACAAATCCGTACAGTCTGTATGATTTCATACAATCCGTACAGACCGTACATCCAGACGGGTTTGGCATGGAAATCTAGGCATTTTTGGGCACGATTTTCGAGGTTCTATTCACTCTTTCTGGGTCGTATGGAATAGTCAGTACAATTGACTGTGGGCATGGAAAATGAGGTACAGAAGAGGCTATACAACAATATGGATTTGGCACACTTTTCGAGGTAGATTTTTGTGGGACAATTTTGGTGCTGTGAGGTATTTTCCTTGGCTGGAAATGTGATATTGTGTTGTTGTTTTGTACTTTCCTGAAGCTGAATAATATATATCTCTCTCTCTCGTTGGGTTTCCCCACATTGAAGTTTTCCCTGGCATTTGCCTAAATTTCTGAGTGTTATGGGTTGTTGTCCACTGTGTTATTTTCATTGTTGTTTTGCTTAGCAATGTGTATTTCTGCTTATGGTAATTTATGAATGTGGGTTTATGCATTTATGAAGTTCATGCAAGACAATTATCTCTAGGTTGCTAAGTGCTTGAAAATAATTTCATTTTCTGATTTTTGTCATTAAAAATCTACATTTGACAGGTTTAAAGAGTTTAAGGCTATTGTTGAGAAACAAAGAAAGAAAAGAATTAAGGTGTTGAGGACATATAATGGCGGAAAGTTTTGCGAGAATGAATTTCAATAATTATGTAATAAGTGCAGTATAGAAAAGCAGAAGACTACTTCATATACACCTCAGTAGAATGGAGTTGCAGAAAGGATGAACATGACGTTGATGGAAAAAGAAAAGTGCATGCTCAGTGGTGTCGGGTTAGGGAAAGAATTATGGGCAGAGGTAGTGGGTATTGCATGTTATCTAGTCAACATATCACCCACATCAGCGCTGGATGAAAAGACTCCACAAGAGGTATGGACTCGTAAGAAACCTTCTCTCACACATCTCAAGGTATTTTGTTGTGAGGCCTATGCTCATCTTCCAAAGGAAAACAAGAGTAAGCTAGATAAGAAGGTTGAAAAGTGTATCTTTATTGGGTATAAAGATGGTCTCAAAGGTTATAAGCTTTGGAATCCATAAAATAAGAAGTTTGTGTATAGCCAAGATGTGGTATTTAAATAAATTAAAGATGTTGTTAAACAAGAATTCCTACCAAGTAAGGAAGAACCAGAGAAAATAGAATTTGATTTAAAGGATGATGAATCCAACTCTACAAAAGAACAAGAATCAGAAGAAGAATATCCTCATACTCCAGTATTGAGTCAGGGTTTTGAACCATTTTATCTTATAATGAAATCGCTGACCAGTTAGGGTTTTGAGGTCAGTTTTGAGCTGAGAAAAATTGACCAAAATGCATCAGTCAACCATTGCCCACGAGACCCAAATTTATTATCTGAGCTAATCGTGCAATGATATGGGCATTTACCTCCCCAACTTATGAAGCAAATCCATCAATCAACGGAGAGGAATGAGCTGGAGAAGAACTTCAAGCCCAGGTGTGAAACGATATTCATTTCCTCTGGTTGGTCGGATCAATTATTTACAACTTCTCCGAGTAGCATTAGATCTTTTCCTCTCATTGCCTTCGATGAGTTTCGGAGAACTTATTTTCATTGCCTCCAACGAGTTTCAGAGAAGTTTACTTTAACTTTGCCAATGTGAAACAATGATTTCCAGAGCACTTTAAATTAACTCCGCCGATGACTTCGGAGTAGTTCGGATTAACTTCCTCGATGACTTCGGAGCAGTTCAGATTAACTTTGCAGATGACTTTGATTAAGTTTACTTTAAATCTGTCGATGACTTCGGAGCAGTTCATATTAAGTTTACTTTAACTTTGTCGATTGAAACAGTGAGATCCGGAGCACTTGCTCAACTTTGCCAATGTGAAACGGTGAGTTTCAGAGCACCTTAAATTAACTTTGTCGATGACTTCGGAGTAGTTCAAATTAACTTCGTCGATGACTTTTGAGCAGTTCATATTAACTTTGTCAATGACGTCGGAGTAGTTGTTTTCATGTTCGCCCATCAAGTGCATTTATTTTGATATCTGGGTGCACATGTTCTCCACTTGGAAAGCTTTCAAAACCCTAATCATGTATTTTCTCTTCGTGCCTCAAATTACCCGAGGTTTAATTTAAAATTCTCCCCTTTCATATGGTTTGTTTTCCTTTTTTATGCATCAAATTTTTTTGCAAATATTTAGTTTAAATAATTTAAATTTTAAATAAAATCAAAATTATTTAAATTTAATATATACTAAACTTTGAAATAACTTATTATAAAACCAATTTGTTAGCACTAGAAGTCTCACCTAGAGTGTTGTAGGTGTGAGTCTAATACCCATAAAAAACTTTGTAGGTTTGTTAAAGATAGAAATGTTTTCAATATGTAGCAAATGGGTGAGATACTCAGTTAATGATATCAACACAGAACCTCCATGAAATACAGACCAGCAAGCAAGGCCTTGGATAACTTTAGATCAATGTTTAGAGATATCAAATGGGAAGATGGAAGAATTAGCAGGAAATATGAGATACATGCATCAGGTTACATCAGGTAGTTCTGAAACACATATAGCATAAATCTCATTGAATAAGAACCTCCTAATTAACAAGAGAGCACTTTGATAGAACTTGCATCAATTACAAACAATAAATCATTTACTGTAGTAAGGAACAAGCATAAAGATGAATCCTTCGTCAACAACTAGCATCAAAGTGAGATAGAAACACAGATGTGACAGTAGGAAAGGAAAATGATCATTCGCTATTAAAGAATCTTGAATCTGATACATACAGTATGGAAACTTTGTTACAGTTGAAAAAATAAAGATAAGAGTCTCATTGTCTAACCATTCGCACCTCCTCTTACAGTTACAATGCATATTAGATAACAAAACATCCAAAAATATCTCTAGAATCCGCCACCTAGCTTCTACATAGGATCATGTGCCCAAGAGAGGCATGGCACCAGGTACACAACATAAATCTAACAAGAATGCTATATTTCAGGAAAATGTTGGCATCATTGAACACAACTATTGACAACTTGTTGCATGTGGCCTAACTGAAGGTAGATCTTTGAGACAGGTGGCCCTTGTTGTGAAATTGATCTTTGAGGAGATTATCCAAACTCAATCTGACATATGGTAGTCTTCATTAGCTCAAAAATTCTTGTGACAACCAGTTCGCAACACGTGTGCTACAAACTTTCCCAAAACTACCAATTCACACCGCCTTTGATAGCACATGCTGCAAACTTTTCTGTAGGTGTGTTTTCACATTCAAAATTGATTTCAAGTGTTAAAAAATTCACAAAATGATGGGAAACCCTTTTAGAACCTCTTACAATCTTCTGAAACATGAAGTAACCTTGGCAGAAGTAAGATGAATATAGTAACAACAGTTTAAGTCAAAAAAAATCATGCTCAGGGTTATAAATCTGTATATAAAATAAACCATGGAAAAAATTTGATGCTGATGTAGAAATGATATCATGTATTCATATTTTCTTGGTGCTTCTTCTAGTATCCACACGAGATAACATTTCCAAATTTATTTTTTCTACCTGGTCCTTGAATGGTTGCAATTCTACTTTCAACCTCCTGATTTCAGCTTGGCAAGTTATTTTCTACCTATACACATTCTTCACCTTCCTATGCAGAGGTAAGGATATTTTATCCAAATATCTTTCTTTATCAATTGTTTCCTCATAAAAATCTAAAGCATCCTTCATCTTGATTCGGGCCTCCAGATTTTCCTCCTTCAATTTTTCATTTTCAGCTCTTGTATTTTTAAGTTGCCTCCTAAGTCTTTTGAAAGTAGGATTACATTCCTGAGAAGGGGAGTTGATCTCAATAATCTCGATTGGCTGCTTGGAAGGCTGAGTTTTATCCTTTTGCTGAGCTGAGCCTTTTGATATACCCTCTTTCATAGGAATATGTTGCTTTGTTGTTGATCTGGTGAAAGGTCTTCTAGGCTTGACCACTTCTATGTTAACATGTGGATAAAAGACAAGCTTCTTACCCTTCAGGCTCCTTACTTTACTTGATGATGTCTCCATAGGTGTAAGTTCTTCCACGGGAGAAAATTCTCTATCAAGAGGTTGTGAGGGACCATATTCAACTATTTTATCAGTAGACTGGATGGATTTATCCCTTCTAGTCATATTCCTCTTTTTACTTGACTATGAGTGCACAGTCTTCTCAGCAGGAGTAGGTGTTTGTCTTTTTTATTGTGGTGTGTGAGCAACATCTGGCTGAAAGACTAATGCAACTAGGAAAACCTCCCAATCAGTGTTGGTTTTTTCAACTCTTCTAATACTAGCATTTTGATTAAACTAGAGTGAAAAACACTAGTATCCACTTGCTTGTATTTAGCTTGGACTCTATCTGACATTTTCCCAATACTCATGAATAGATAAAAGGGTAGGTTCATGGAATCTTTCCCAGTAAAATGTAGTAGAAATCTAATATGGTATTGATAAACCATATTGAACCTCCCTTCACAAGTGAAATACCTCTAGATAACTCTGAGCATTTTGTCAAAATACTCCAGCAAATGATTTATTGGCACTCCCTTGGATAGGTTGTCTCCTAATATTCAGGTTTCAAGAATTCCTTGGAAAATGTAGAATTCAAAGACATGGATTTAAACCATTTTTCACCATAAGCATGTATCTTTGTGGCTTTAAAAATAGATTGCTCTGAGACTTCAAACTCCAGTGCACCCACCTTAGTCCTTTTCCAACTGAAATTGAGTGCAAACTGTTTAGAAACCTCGGGATGTCCTCTTTGAATTTTCTCACAAAAAACCAGGCATACCACTCTTTGAAATGCTTCCTTGAAAAATGGTTCAGAATTTATAAGTTGCAGGTCATAGGCCTCAACCCTGAGAATTTCTCCTCCTTTGTGAACCTTCTTACCTTGTTGATTGTCCATGATAGTTGTTTGAAAACCCTTTACCCTCTTATAACAATTGTTATCAGATGTATGATGAAAACAATAATATTTAGGGTTTCGATTTGAAATTTAAACAATTTCATATTTACTAAATGAAATATTCATGTACAACAACAATGTGAGAATGAAAGAACTGAAAGTAGGAGATGAGAGGAAATAAAAAAATGTTAAACTGGATGAGGCTGCAATCAGGAAAAATTCATGGAAATTTTGTGTAAAACAAAGGATTCACAACGCGATCCTTCAATTTGCAGCGCATAGTTAGGTTTGCAGTGCATAGTCGAGTTTGCAACGTGCAATTTTAGACTAGGTTTTAATGGGAGAGATTTGCAAAATTCCCAAGTCTGAAAAGGAAAATGACTTTGAAAAAGATAAAACCTCAAACCTGAGTGAAAGCACAGTAAGTGAGGGTTTTGTAAAGTGAGAAAAAAGAGGGTTCACAATGCCTTCAATGCACACAGTTTGTAGCACTAATAAGAAAATGCAGTGGATAAGTTCATGGCTGTAAGAACTAGTTGCAAATTGATCTTAGTTGGCATAAAGGAAAAAAAACTTGGATCTGCATGGTTTGAGATACAAATATTGTAGGTTTTTTATTTGAATTTAAGAAGTTCGCAGTGCACATGCTAAGCAACAGTTTGCGGTGCGCAGAAAATCACAACAACTAGAATCCAGTCTAATAAGGCTTCATACAACTCAATTGATTTTTAAACAGGCTACCTGGTAATCTAAAGCTTCAAATGTTGTCTCATGAGTTAAACTGACAGTTCCTTGGAAGCATTTAATCCACATTCATCTACTACAGGCGATTCATAACGCCATAATTCAAACCAATTTACATCGTGTTATATTCAAATTGATAGACCTGTTTCTTGAAACTGACTCGAAGAACATGATGAATTAAAGGCACTGAAAACAATAAGATGTCTCTTGACATGTTTCCAAAGAATAATGATGTGTGATTAGTGCATGGGGTACTTTCTTGATTCATTGCAAACTTTCAGGTGAGTTTGCAACAAGTCAACTTGACACTTGATTTGAACCTAAAACGGTTAACAAACGACATAAGGAACCTTTGTACAACCCTTTGAGACAAGACTCATGATAATTATGAGTTTTAAGACCAAGGGTGTGACCAATACTTACCCCTATTTCTCTCATTATAATGAACATTATCATGACACCAAGACTCTTACATAAGACATGACTCAAAACCTAAAATAAAAAGACCCTATGACTCAAACCTAGAAACTTAAAAAATTTGACCCATATACATGTTATGTGCTAACATCTGGCTCCACATGGGATGGAGACCTCCCTGTGAGGCTCCAAGAACATTACAGTTCTAGTGCCTTATCCATTAGGAAATGATTCATTAACAAAAGAAAAAAAACTAACTAAATAAACCGGTATTTACAATGAAATGAAGCCCCCCATGGCTTTTAGAAAAAGTATTTTTTGAGAAAATGCCCATTGACTGGGCCATTAGAAATTTCAGCATCTTCCAAATTCTGGAGTTTAAAAATATTATTTTTCCAAACTTCAATAATTTTAAAAGGACCAACCCAAAGGGCTTTGAATTTAACATGTTTTTCTTTATCCTGCCTATGAGCATCCCACTTGAGTATGAGGTCTCCAAGATGAAAATCTTCCTTCTTCACCTTCTTGTCAAAAATTTCTTTGATTTTTTGTTGATGACTTTGTGCTTTGTCAAACAACTTCTCTCTAGTTTGGTGTACTTCCACAAGTTGATGCATCCTCCTGATCATGTCATATGGTTCCCCTTCTTGATCTTGAAATTTTTTTCCACGGGTAAAGCTAACTGGGTAGGGAAAAAAACTTCAGTTCCATAAACTAGCTGAAATGGTGTGGTGCCAATTGACCTTTTGGTGGTTACTCTGTCTATCCAAAGGGAAAACTTTAACTTAGAATCCCATGACTTCTTATTGTCTTCCAACAACTTTCTGATAA
>JZKD02S1451573.1:412804-423960 GCA_000966675.3 Picea glauca
GGGGCGTTAGTGGCTCTGCCCTAGTGGTAGGACAACCCCCCACCCCTTTTTTTTGGTGTAGACATGGCAGAGGTCGTCGTTGGTTGGTGAGTGGGCAGAGAATGTGCCCCCACAGGGGGTTGTTGAGCGGAGAAAAGGTGGTGCAGGTGCAAATCTACAACATAAATGGTATGGTTTTCCTTTGATAGAGAGGTGGTTGGGCGAAGTTCTATGTGCGCGCTGGTGGTAGAGTGGGGGCTCAACCCTTTTTTGATTTTTCATAAAAGAGTGGGTTTAAACTATAGGAAAGGGGAGGGGAGGTTGTGTGTTCAACCCCCTCCCCTCCAATTTTGTTTAAAGGTTCAACTTTTTTATTGGGGAAAAGGGGAAAAGGGAGGATGTTGGGAGTTCAAACCCCAGACCTCCATTTTTTCATGCCCAAGCCTTCCATAGTACCAAAACTCAAAGGTTTAAGAGGGCCATGGAGGCTTGGGCTTGGTGCCCAAGAAGGGTTCAAATCCCCTCCGACTTGTAATTTTACTCAGGAACAAAAACTTAAACCAACAACTAAACTCTGGACCAATAAACAAAATTTTGAACCAACTAATTAAACTCTGAGCCAATAAACAAAATGGCATGCAACCCAGTCTTTTAAGTGAAAATCCATCAATCCAATACAAATCATATCTCTAAGAAAATAAAACCAATGTTTGAGGAAAATATGTATGGGGTATCTGGACTAATCTTGATTCTAGTCATTGTACAACATGTTCCTTTGCTCTGCTACCTGAACTCAATGATCCAAAGCCAGAGCCCTCACCCCCTCCAAAGAACCTATCAAATGAGCTGAGAGAGGGAGGGGGAGGGTCTTTGTATTTTTTTTTTTTTTTGTATCTTTTCCTTTTTTCCAAATTGTACAGGGAAATTACATGTCATTCTCCTCTTTTTTCTCATTTATTTATTTTTATTATGTATCTTTTCCTTTTTTCCAAATTGTACAGGGAAATTACATGTCATTCTCCTCTTTTTTCTCATTTATTTATTTTTATTATTATTATTATTATTATTTTATTCATTTCCTCGAAAAATGTGCAAAGTCAGAGCTTTTGCTTCATGGAGACCAAAAACGAAGTTAGAGACGAAGTCAAAATGTGACATGGGGCACGCCTTCGGAAAGGTCTTGATGAGCCCGTTGTGAATATACAATCAACAACCTAGTATTGTGCCATATAGGCCCTCAATTTTTGCCAGGAAACTCTGCTCTCTAAAACCCCGATTTGCTCCTGGGGTCCACAAAATAACCAATATTGCGAAAGATGCCACATCGCTATACGATATCCAATTGATGCAAACAAAGTATCAATAGAAAGGTATCGATGAGTACTTCGATTATGTGAGAATGAAAACCTAAGACGAGGTTGCTGAGTAATGTTTACTAACCTAAACCTCTTCCCTACAATCTGGTGAGACCATCCCGCCTCAACCAATTCAGAGATTTGTAACAGCTCTAATTGGGTCATAAGATGTCAAAATGAGGAAATGAGGCACCATTGAAAAGGTATCTGAGTCTACTACATTATTTTTTGTTTCATATTCTTTCAACATAAAATTTTAAACCTTGAACCACTGTCACCAAATTTCCCTTTGAAACTCGTATTGAAATTGCGAAGGCTTGTTCTCAACAGCTGGGGGTCAAAACCAAGCATAAGATATACCGTTGGAAAGGTATCACACTACTATACAACATCTCTAGGTCTGATTTTCCTTTCAAGTCATATGTCAAAACATAAGCTGATAAGGAAGTTACAACTATGGATTTTGGTCATTTAGGAAGCATGAAATTTATGCCCTTTGTAGACTGGTCATACGAACTCAAAATCAGGAAGATGATAGCTCGTTGGAAATATTATCCTAATACCTATAGGGTAAAATCATTTTATTTTATAACCAACAAACGTATTTCATTTTATTTCCTATGAAATTTCGTGTTCATATGGGACCTGCCCAGTGACTAGCGAAAGGGGCCAATGTTGAAAATTTTTCAAACTAAATCCTCAATTCATACAATATGAACGGAGAAGCCTTGACATGTTGAATTATGATATGGGAGGATTTCAAAACTCAAAAAGATCCCTGGAAGGCCTCCCTTAAGGGAAAAATATCACGGTTTTGAGTAAAGTCGAACAAGGTCGAAAAGAGCTCGCTTAGGTGCCAACAAGATGTTGTTGGACATAAGGATGTTGATGATTGTTGTGTATATGTCCAATAGGTGATAGTAGGATAAAGGAAACTGTGAATTTGAAATCCATTTAACCCTACTATACCTCTAATTTATAATGGAGGAATCAAAAAAACTGAATCTAACATCCTGTAACTAATTTGAACTGAGACCAATTGACTTGAAACTTATGTTTGATACTCTTCTAGTGTTTGATAAGTCAGTGTGTGCTCAAATGAACCTATGAATGTAACCCACTGAAATTTTTTAATGGGAAAGGGCCATAATAACTATGAATCCTACCACTATATTTGATTGAAACCAGAGCTTAATGGGTCGCTAATGTTGGCTGTGGAGCCTGATTATCTTCTTGATTCATAGTTTTTTGTTTCTAGTCGTGTTTATACCCCATGAAGACTTTACACCCTGTAAGATTGTACACCCCTCCATGTGGGGGAGTGCAGGGGGGATGATCCCCCCAGCTGGGGGGTCCGGGGGCAAGCGGGCCCCCAGCGGCGAAGCCCCCGAAGGAAAAAATTGCCTTGTAAATGTATATTGTAATTTCAAAGTAAATATGGACCGTTCATTATAAGGTTGCAAATCTGACGATAGAAGTTATGTTAGGTTTTTTTTCCCTAGAAAGAAACCCTCTTTATGAGGGAAATGTATTTGCGGCTATGTATTCATTGCGAATATTGTATTATGTGAGAGGAAACTGTGAGAGAAATAAGAGGAAGTTACAACGGGTGTGTTGTAGGTTGTATCCCTTCATTTGTTGGATAATAATAAAGGAAAGACCTGGCAATTTATCTGGTGGATGTAGCCCACACTAGGTGAACCACGTATATCTGTGTCTCTATTGTATTATGTACCTTTTGTGTTTTATTTCTGCATTTTTTTTTATTTTATTGCTCCGCGATCCTGTTTTTCTAACAATTGGTATCAGAGCGAAAGGTAACTCTTAGGAAAAGAGGGTTCCTGGTTCGAGTGGGAGCAATGACAGAAGATGGAAAGTTTAGGGTCGAGAAATTTAACGGCCAAAACTACCAGTTATGGAAGATGCGGATGGAAGATTATTTATATCATAAGGATCTATTCCTTTCATTGGGTGGAATAGCAAAGAAGTTGACGACCATGAAGGACGAATAATGGGAAGTTCTTGACAGAAAGGCACTAGGAACGATATGGTTAATCCTGGCAGCGTCAATGGCTTTCAATATTTTGAAAGAAAAGACAATGAAGGAGCTGATGGATGCATTGGCTAAACTGTATGAAAAACCCTCGGCATCTAATAAGGTATTTCTAATGAAGAGATTATTTAATATGTAGATGTCAAAAGGTGGGTCTGTTGCAGATCATTTAAATGAATTTAATACGGTTACTAATCAACTAAGTTCTGTAAAAGTAGACTTTGATGATGAGGTTAGAGCTCTTCTAATCTTGTGCTCATTGCCAGAAAGCTGGAACAGCTTGGTCATGGCTGTAAGTAACTCTGTCTCTGGTTCAAACACTTTAAAATTTGATGATGTTGTTGGTGTTATCCTCAGTGAGGAAATGCGACGGAAAAACACATGTGAGACATCGGGTAATGCGTTAAACATGGAGAACAGGGGAAGATAAAAGGATAGAGAAAAGGGCTCAAGGAACCACAATAATTGTAGGAAGGGTAGATCCAAATCCAGACTAGGAAAGATATATTGTTGGAATTGTGGGAAGAAAGGACATCTGAAGAAAGACTGGAGAGCTCCAAAGAAACAAAGAGATGGACAACAGGAGAAAAATCAGGAAGCAAATGTAACAGATGATGTGTTACAAGATTCTTTGATTCTTTCTGTAGATAATATTTATGAGTGTTGGGTAGTATATTCAGGGCTTCATTTCGTGCCACACTCCATAGGAAAAAATTTCTATATTATGTTCAAGGTGATTTTGGACATGTTCATTTGGGTGATGATGCACCACGCATAATTGTTGGAATGAGAAAGGTAAAAATAAAGAAAAGGAATGGAAACCAATGGTTGTTGAAAGAGTTAAGACATGTTCCAGATCTAAGAAAAAATCTAATTTCAATAGGGCAGTTGACAAGTGAAGGTTGTATATCCATATTTACAAATAAGGTGTGGAAGGTCACCAAAGGATCACTCATGATAGCAAAAGGATTGAAGGTAGGTACATTGTATTTATGTACTGGTAATACTGACTCTTCTATGTCTTTAGCTTCTACAGGAGTGGATACAACACTATGGAATCATAGGCTTGGACACATAAGTGAGAAGGGGATGCAAATACTTCACAAAAGAAATTTGTTGCCAGATCTTAAACAAATTGATTTGGATTTTTGTGAGCATTGTTTTTATGGAAAATGGAAGAGAGTCATATTTCTCAGAGTTGGAAAAGAAAAAGAAGAGTGAAAGGTTAGAGCTTGTGCATACAGATGTATGGGGACCATATCAGGTATCATATCTTGGAAGCTCTCATTATTATGTTACTTTTATTGATGATGCAACTAGAAAAACTTGGGTTTATTGCATTCGACAAAAATCTGATGTTTTTGATACTTTTAAGAAATGGAAAGTTTTGGTTGAGAATGAGACAGGAAAAAGGTTGAAGTGTCTTAGATCAGACAATGGAAGTAAATATTGCAGCAAGGATTTTGATGATTATTGTTCATACCATGGGATTCGTAGATAGAAGACAGTTCCAGGAACACCACAAGAAAATGGTGTGTCAAAAAGGATGAGCAGAACAATCATGGAGTGTGCAAGGAGTATGATATTGCATGTTGGTTTTCCCTTACATTTCTAGGCAGATGTTGTAGATCTTGTTGTTTACTTAATAAACAAAGGACATTCAAGCTCTCTAGATGGTGGAATTCCATAGGAGGCATGGACAGGTAAAAAGGTAAACTATTCTTTTTTGAAGAATTTTGGTTGTGAAGCATTTGTCCATATTGATAAAGAAAATAGAACAAAGCTTGAGGAAAAATCCAAGAAATGTACCTTTATTGGATACGGTGTTAATTATTTTTGTTATCGCTTATGGGATTATGAAAATCACAAAATTATTAGGAGTAGAGATGTCATAGTCAATGAGAAGGTCATGTATAAAGATCAGTTGCAGGGAAAGATACAAGAAAAAGAAAAACTAGAATACATAGTGCTTGATGAGATCACTGAAAAAGAAATTCCAAAGGTACCAGAAAATCAAAATGTACAATAGCAGGAGCAAAAGGTACCTCAAACTCCTACAAGTGTTGTTAGAAGATCTACCAGGTTAAGTAGACCCCTTGAACAATACTCTCCTTCGTTGTATTATTTATTGTTTACTGATTCTGGTGAACCAGAATATTATGAAGAGGCAATGTAGGTAGACACTAAAAAGAAGTGGGAGCAAGGCATGAAAGAGGAAATGGATTCCCTAATAAATAACTAGACTTGGGATTTGTTTCAATTGCCTACAAGAAAAAGAGTATTGCAGAATAAATGGGTTTACAAGTTGAAGGAAGAAGATGGAGGCAAAAAGCGGTACAAGGATAGACTTGTTGTAAAGGGGTTTGCACAAAAGAAAGGTATAGATTTTGATGAAATATTTTCTCCTATTGTTAAAATGACTTTAATCAGGACTATTTTAAGTCTTGTGGTAGTAGAATATTTTCACCTTGAACAGTTAGATGTAAAAACAACTTTTCTCCATGGGGATTTGGAGGAAGAGATTTATATGCAGCAGCCACAGGAGTATGAGGTCAAAGGGAAGGGGAATTTGGTATGTAGGTTGAAGAAGAGCGTGTATGGCCCAAAGCAAGCTCCAAGGCAGTGATATTTGAAGTTTGATAGGTTTATGATAGAACAAGGTTATAGTAGATGTCATTCTGATCACTGTGTTTATTTTAAAAGGATAGAAAATGGAAGCTATATTATCTTGTTATTGTATGTAGATGACATACTTGTTGCAGGGTCTAATATGCAAGATATAAATGTGCTCCAGAAGAAATTAGCTAATTCATTTGCGATGAAGGATTTGGGTGCTGCAAATAAAATCCGTTGTATGAGAATAACAAGAGACAAGAAAAATCGCAAATTGGCATTATCTCAGGGTGAGCTCATAGAGAAGGTGTTGGAGAGGTTTAGAATGCAAAATAAAAAACCAGTTAGTACACCTTTGGCCAACCATTTCAAATTAACTAAGGAAATGTGTCCCAGGACACAGGAGGAGATATAATACATGTCCAGGGTCCCTTATTCATGTGCAATTGGTAGCTTGGTGTATGTGATGGTTTGCACAGGACCAAATATTGCACATGCAGTGGGAGTTGTGAGCAGGTATATGAACAATCCAAGTAAAGAAAATTGGGAGGCAGTAAAGTGGATTCTCAGGTATTTGAGAGATATTGCTACTCATGCATTATGTTTTGGAGGTTCAGACACTGCTCTACATAGATATGTTGATTCAGATATGGCAAGTGATAAAGATAGCAGGCAGAGCACCACAGGGTATGTTTTTACTATAGGTGGAATAATAGTAAGTTGGATTTAAAAACTGCAAAAGGTTGTTGCACTTTCAATAACAAAATCATAGTATGTTGTTGCTACAAAGGCTAGTAAAGAAATGATTTGGTTACAGAGGTTTATGGAGGAATTGGGAAAGAAGCAGGAGAATAACAGGTTGTATTGTGATAGTGAGAGTGTCATTCATATTGCAAAGAAATCATCCTTCCATTCGAAGACTAAGAATATACAGATGAGGTACCATTTCATACGATCTGTTTTGGAAGATGGACATTTGAAGTTGGAAAAGATACACACTAGCCATAATCTTGCAGACATGTTAACAAAGGGAGTAACCAGGGAGAAACTAATTTCCCACTCAGTCTCAGTTGGTGTTCAAGCATGAAGGTGAAGATGAGAAATTTTCCAGGTCCAAGAAGGATCATAGTCTAGCAAATACAACAACGGTGGAGTTGTTGAGATTAGTTCTCAAGTTGGAGATTGTTGGTTGTGGATCCCGATTATCTTCCTGATTCAGAGGTATTTTTTTTCATCCATGTTTATACCCCATGAAGACTTTACACCCTAGAATATTGTACACCCCTCCACGCAGGACATTGTAGGGGGTGCTTTCCCCCCCTACGGGGTCCGGGGGAAAGCAAGCCCCCGCTTCGCACTCGAAGGAAAAAATTTCCTTGTAAATGTATATTGTAATTTCATAGTAAATATGGACCATTCATTATAAGGTCACAGATCTGATGATAGAAGTTATGTTAGGGTTTTTTCCCCTAGAAGGGAACCCTACTTTATGAGGGAAATGTATTTGCGGCTATGTATTCATTGCGAATATTGTATTCTGTGAGAGGAGACTATGAGAAAAAGAAGAGGAAGTTACATCGGGTGTGTTGTAGATTGTATCCCTTCATTTGTTGGATAATAATAAAGGAAGGAGTTGGAAATTTCTCTGGTGGATGTAGCCCACACTAGGTGAACCACTTATGTCTGTGTCTCTATTGTATTGTGTATCTTCTTTGTTTTATTTCTGCGTTTGTTTTTATTTTATTGATCCACGATCATGTTTTTCTAACAGTTAAGAGAAACCCTCATGCTAGCTCGAGAAGATATGAAAATAATGAACAACATGTTGAGATTGAAATAGATTTTTGGGTCAACAATGGGTCTGAAGGAAAAGGTAAAAGACTTCAATCAAAGGTTTACCACAATCCTAAACCATTTTAAAGATGGAATTGTGCCTACACTAGAGCTTCAAATTGAAGTTTTTGCTAATGCATTACCTACAATAATTTCAATGTTTATTAAGTGAGCAGTAAAAAAATACCCTAGCATTAAATTTTGACGAAGGTAATAAGGTTGAATTTGAAATGAAAGGATGCAAAAAAACTTGGACCACATTGGGGAAGAAGGAAGTTGTGCCACCCAAAAAAGGTCTTATTTTACCAAGACTTCAACTAAAAAAACCCACAGAGGCTAAGGAAAAAGAGTCCATGGATATGAAAAGCATGCAGAGAATGATCAAAGGATTATCCAACAAAGTAATAGATATGAAGAGAAGTTCGAGAGAATGAAATTCCAATCAGAAACCATATAGGCCTTTCCCTCCTAAATCCACTGATCCACCTCTTGCAAATTTAAACAATGATTTAGAAGGAGTAACCATGGATAACTATTGCAACTATAATCAGGCCAAACACTTCGAGAATATCTATCCATGATGGATAAATGCAATGAATTTTGTATCTAATAGAGTTTTGGATGGTTGTGCAAAAGTAGAAGAATTTGATGAACCATTGGAGGGAGGCATGGAAGAAGAATCTCTAGAAATTTCTAGTGAGATAGATATGGTCTTATGGGATATGCTTCATGGTGTGAATATGGATGAAGATGAGGGAGTGGTGGAAGAAGGATTAAAAGTTTAATTGGGAGCAAAGGAACCATAACTCAACAATAACAAATTGTCCCAAACTCAGAATACAAGAAAACCATGGGTTGTTAACCCCATTGTTAGACCTGCCTCTATAATCTTTGTTTTTCTTTTACAATAATGGTTATAAGGATTTATATTACTATCTGGCAAATAGCCTGCTAGTGGCCTTAGAATCCGAGCTTCTTAGGCTGTTGTTCTTGATATTCCTGGATAACAGTATTACACATACAAAAATCTAGAGTGAGGGCATCTGGGGGATATCTCCCTTTACAAAATTTCTGGTCTTAACAGACTGATTTACATAGGTACTATAGATAGAGGGCCATAACTGGACTAACTTAAACTGACAAGCTAGCAGAACTAAAAGGAACAGAGCAGCAGCTGAGCAAACTTCAACCAAGTGGACAGAGGGGAGAATCAAACTTTGACCTTTGGAGTCTTGCTAAGGCCTTTACTGAGGTCCTCTATCCTCTTTTCCAGTGCAACTAGCCTCTTCCCAACCTCCCCTGAGTTGACCGCGATGTCTTTCATGTTCATCAGATGATCCTCCTAGATTTCTTCTCGGAGTTCTTTGAGCTCTTTGTTTAGCATGTCCCAGCGGTCGTTTCCTAACTTCTGTAGCCTGCACTGCTTTGTTTCTGTAGCCTGCACAATTCAGCGAAGTTCGTCCACGTCCGAATGGATCATCACGAGTCTTTCTCCTATGGTTATATCCTCTCCTCCTCCTTCTCCTGCGCCCGATCCTCAGGCCATCTCCTTGGCTTTCTGCTTGTGCGGACTGAGCAACTGCCTTCTTTGCAGAGCGAGCGACCCTCTTTGACTTCCTGGAATCAAGGGTAAATAATATGCAGATAGCGGGCCGGGACTGCCTAAAATAGGCCTCTGGTAAAACCCAAATATTCTGGCACCTGGGATGCTTACCTGTAGCCGTCGACTGAAATATCTTTAAGATTGAGAAATGGCAGATGATAGAGTTGGTGCAGGAGGTAATCTTTGCGACGGGCACCACAAAATCGTCCTCCTCACCTCGGTCATGTGAATTTGCAGCCGCAAAGGACAGGCCTGAGTTCCTCTTTGCCTTGGATTCCTGACAAGCCCCGATCAAGCTAGGGATGATGGGATCAAGTCTGCCAGTCTCTAGAGTAATCCTTTTACGGGATTGGGTAGAATTCATCTTCCCCATTTATTCTTGTCTCCCCCCTGCTCAAGGAGGCACCTCAGTTAGCTTTTTCATCTGTCAGATGGTTTCTTTCCCTGAGGACGTGATAGAAATGGATATGGTCATAGTCCTTTATTCTGATGAGGATTCTTGAGTACAGCTGAGCTAGTGTGACATTATTCGACCGTTTCTTCTTTTCCAGGGAATGGATGACTATTCTGGAGTCCCCTATTACCACCAAATTAGTAACTGAAAGTCTACTGGCTTGTCCAAGGCCTTGCCAGAGAGCTAAGTATTCGGCAGATTTGTTGGAGAGCTGGCCAAGTCCCCATGCAAAGGATAAGATAATCTTACCATCAGGGTCGAATAGGACTCCACCTCCACCTGCTTTCCCAGGATTTCCCTTCGAAGCGCCATCCACCATCAGCACATGTTCTTTAAGAGACGATCTCCATTTGATAAATTCCTTTTCTTCTAATATGATGTCCCAGGCAGTGTTATGAGGAACATGTTGCTTGGATCTTGAGACCAGACCTGGGTCTAGTTCGGCAAACCAATTATGAATATTCAGATCTGGGAGGGATTCGTTGTAAAGGGAGGTTTTGGAGGTCACCAGCTCATTTATCAAAACTTTAACTTTTATTGCGAGGTGAGCAGGAGAGTCAGTGGTCTCTCTGAAGATTCTGCTGTTTCGTTCCAACCAGAGATTCCAACAGATAATTTTGGGGATCCAAGCCCAATTTTTTTTTAAAAGATTCAATTTGGAAAAGGAGAAGAGGGCAATCGATAGCCAAGAGCGAAAGAGGTCTGAAATCGAAGGGGGGAGGGCTAGGTGAAGCTGACCAAGCACCAGGTTCCAAAGATCAGAGGTGAAAGAGCAATGGATGAAGAGGTGGTCAGAAGATTCTTCATAGCAAGAACAAAGGGAGCACCTTGAGGGGCCTTCCCATCCCCTTTTCCGAAGGTTATCAAAGGTAAGGATACTATTATACAGGAGAGTCCAGCAAAAAAAATCAATCTTGGGCAAGGAGGGAAAGTTCCAGAGGAATCTCCAAAGGGAGGGGTCAGAAGGCACCCAGGGAATGGCTAAAAGAGATGAGTAACCAGCAGAGGCAGAGGCAGAGCATCCCTGGAGCAAGTTCAGGAGCCAATCTTCTTCAATCAACAGGTGAGGAGGGAGATCCCCCAATTTCCAGGAGATCCAAGAGCTTTTGTCATCCTGGCTCCACTCAGAGATGTCCCATAGAGTGGTCTTACAAAATTATTCTCCAATCGCTCATAATCATCATTTGAAAATGATGACTCAGCATAGTAAAAGCAGACTCTTTTGCACTTTCGGTGGCTCATTTGCCCTTGAAAATCTGATTTAGT
>JZKD02S1451573.1:463005-477716 GCA_000966675.3 Picea glauca
CCAGATTATACTTCATACAAACAAGCACAATGGGTTTAATAACCAAAGAAATAACTTATGATTATCAACTAAAACAATCTAACAGCGAGATGACAGTCACTTGCAGATTGAATGACCATCAATAAAGAACATTCACTCATAAGATATCAGAGAACAGAAAGAGAAGTCTGACAACACAACTGAAGGAAGCTTGCAATTTTTCACATAATAAGAATAGGTCTCTCTTACAGTAGCAGCATGTAGAACCCAAAATCGAACCCTTGTTTGATCTTCTATTCTAATATTTATAGCATTAAAAAACAGTTCTAAGATCCTGAAAACATGGATCATATCAACTAAAAATAGCAAGTCAAAATCTGTTGCAAAAGAAGTGGGATGCTTCCTCAAAATGAGGCCAATCCCTGATTTGTCTCTATTGATTGTTGGTGAAGTGTAGAATAGCCTCCCAAGGCTAAATTATCATTCTCAAATGAATACCAAGTCGAATTTGCTGATGTGGCAAAGTATCCTGCTTTTCTGTTCAAATGAAAGTGTCCATAGGCCTTTGAAATACCTCCTTTCTCCATGCTTTATCAAAAATAACTGTTGGGATGGACTTGATAATTCATCAATCATTCATTCAAAACGGTCTTGAAATTTTCCCTCTCAAAAATCCTTGATCTGTGTAAAAACTCATTCAATTCTAGACACACAGGCTTTCGGTGGTTACCTGGAACATTTTCTGGGTGAGTTATCCACCGAAAGCGCAACTTTCGGTGGTTAATGAACAGTCATCATGTTCGCCTAAACCACCGAAAGTCAGAATTTCCAGCAAAAAATGCCTTTGGGAAAAATCAATTTTCTCAGTCGTGGAATGTCCTTTTTGCACGTTCAAATAGTCGATTTTTAACTAAAGATCATAAGATTTCCAATGGTGCAATCAGATTTGGATTTGGAGCTAGGGAAGCTAGTCAAATGTTCCCTACAAGATTAGGCATCATTCTTGCAAAAATGCCAGTGCATTTTTTATCGTTAACATGCCCAAGAACATATAAACTTTTTTGATCAATTTGCTGACATCCTCGGAATAGAACACGAAGATGTCTATTCTAGACTCCTCATTCAAACTTTTGAAGGATAGGTGAGGACCTGGTTCCGATCCTTAGCAGCTGGATCTTTAAGATCTTATGAAGAACTCGAAAGCGCATTTATTAGACAATGGGGAGAGAGGAAGGATCACCTTTACTACTTGGCCGAATTTGGAGCCCTTAGAAAGAAAAACTCTGAATCAGTTCTAGAATTCACGCAAAGGTTCAATAAGTTGTATAATAAAATCCAAGTTGAGGTTAAACCTTCACAACCCGCAGCAAAAGTGACTTTTGCTGATGCTTTTGATCCCGACTTTGCCTTATTATTGAGAGAAAGGAGATCTACGGATCTCACGAAAATGCAGGATGATGCACTTGAGATTGAATCAAACATGATGGCATCAGGGAAATTAAAAGCAAAGACTGAAACTGGAAACAAAGAAAATAGGAAATTCAAAGAACAAGGTGGACCTTCAGGATCAAGGAAATTCTCGGAAGATAAAATGGAAGAGATGGCTAGGGTTATTAGAGAACTTTCAAACAAAATCTCAAAAATGGAATTAGAGAAATAGAAAAGAGATAATTTCCCCAGAAAAGATTTTAGAAGAAATCCTGACCCTCAGGGATCACAAAAAATAATTAAAAGTGAAGATCAAAAAATTCCAACACCCTTCAAAAGTGAAAATTTCATTGGGGAGGAAGATTTGGGATATTTTGAAGAAATTGATGAAGATATTAATAATCTTGGTGGTGATAATAAATCACCTTATTTATCGAGACAGGATTACAAAGCATCTTTAAATAAAGAAATTACATCGGAAGACAATGTTAGTGATAATATGTCTGAAAATTTCACCTATCAAGATATCGCAGATGATATCATAGCTGAACTACAGGGAAAATATAATTTAAGACCGAGGAACAAAATTCTCCCAAATGTTTCGACAAATTTTTTTTGCCGAGAAGTGAAACTGATGAGACAACTCCAAAAGTTACTGATAAACAGCCTGCAAAAAATAAAACAGCTGATACGCAACCTATTCGGTCAAAATCAGTAGAAACACTCCCTGTGAAGACGCAAGCTCCTATAAATGAAAACAGGTCCACATCACAACGAAAAGTTGAAAAGAAAGTAATGGAGGCCCCGAATGTAGAAAACGACAAGGCCCTAGGAAATTTTAATTTGGAAAACGAAATAAATAAAATTAAAATTCCTATTCCCCTTGTTGAATTAGCTAAAAATCCCATATACAAAAAACAAATTGCTAATATGATTAACTTTTCCGAAGACGAAAGCCAAGCTGACGTCATCAACTTAGAAGATGATAAACCAAACATAGTCTTTGGTCCACACTTTGAAGGTACGAGAGACACTGTGGCGCCCTTTTATATTACGTTAACCCTGTTTGATCACCTTCTTCATAATTTTATGTTGGATTCAGGAGATTCCCACAATGTTATGCCAAAGGAAATTATGGAAAAACTTGGTCTTGAAATCACAAGACCCTATGGTGACTTATATTCTTTTGATTCGAGGAAATTCAAATGCATAGGTATGATTAAAGACCTAGTGGTAGGTTTGGCTCAAATACCTGCTAAAAGTATTCTTATGGATGTAGTGGTCGCTGACATTCCCCCAAGGTATGGTATGCTATTATTTAGATCATGGGGTGCCAAGCTTGGAGGATCTCTCCAACTGGATATGACATACGCTACTATTCCAGTTTTTGGAGGAAAATACACTCGTCTTTATAGACAGACTAGGTTGGCATTTATCGTAGGTGATCCTCACAACCCAAACAACCATCCTATTTATATTTCCGACCAAGACTTAGGAAATTGTATATTATCTATTGATGACGATTTCGAAGTAGAAGTAGACGATAATTGTATAGAAGAAAAAATTGAAAAAAAAGAAAAAGAAATAGAAAAAAATGTATATAGCACTGGTGTATGGAAAATGTATTTTGATGGTGCCTCGTCTTTCCTTGGAGCCGGAGCAGGAGCACTTCTTGTGGATCCTAATGATCAATTTGTAATTCCTTTTTCATATAGGCTTCAGTGGAATGTGGATTGTACAAATAGTGTATGTGAGTATGAAGCTTTAGTGCTAGGATTAGAAGTTGCTAGAAGGATGAAAATTAAGAAACTCGAAGTCTTTGGTGACGCTGAGTTAATTATAAAACAGGTGAATCGGAAATACCAGGCCAAGAATCCTAGATTACGGTCTTATAAAAATTGTGTCTGGGATTTAATCAATAACTTCTTCTCATATGTGAACTTTCATTTCATCCCAAGATCCGAAAATCAGTAGGCTGATGCCCTAGCCAAAGTAGCATCAACTTTCACACCCCCAACTGCCTTTAAATTAAAATATCACATACAAATGAGACATCGCCCTTCGATACCAAATAACATACAGCATTGGTAGGTCTTTGAGGACGATGAGCAGCTTCGAAAGTTTCTTGAATTATTAGATGAATTTGCAGAAACACATACTGATCAAGAAAATCAAAATGATCCCATTTGGATCATGCAAGAGGGGGAGGATTCTAAAGAGTTTCATGATAAAATTGCAAATCTCCGAATGCTTGTTCTCAAAAACAACTAGATTCCCAAGGGTCTAATTCCCTTGGAAATACTTTTTAATCAAGATGATATCCCGTCAAAAACCACCCTACAACCCCAACCAGAGGAGGTTGAAGATTGTAATATAGGAAATAAAGAAAATCCCGAAATGGTAAAACTATCCAAATATCTATCTACAGAAAACAAAAATAAGTATACGGAGTTGTTAAGAAAATACAAAGACGTTTTCGCATGGTCGTACGAAGAACTGAAAACATATGACACTTTTGTGATTGAACATAAGATACCTCTCAAACCGGGTGTCAAACCTTTTAAACAAAAACTCCGACAAATTAACCCCATTTTATTGCCTGTTATCGAACGAGAAGTCAAAAAACTCCTTGATGCTAAGATAATTGTACCCCTAAGATATTCTGATTGGGTAGCCAATCTGGTCCCGGTCAGAAAGAAAAACGGGGAAATTAGACTGTGCGTCGATTTCAGAAACCTTAATGGACCATGTTCTAGAAAAAGTAGTAGGAGCTAATAGGATGTCAATGATTGACGGATTTTCAGGTTACAATCAAATTGTCGTCAGTGATCTCGATAAAGAAAAAAATGCCTTTACCACTCCTTGGGGCACATTTATGTACGATAAAATGTCGTTTGGATTGATGAATGAAAGTGCTACTTTTCAACGCGCAATGGATATTGCTTTCGTTGGTGAACAGGACAAATTTGTAGTCATCTATTTGGATGACCTTACTGTTTTTTCTAAATCGGATGAAGACCATATGATTCATCTCAAATAGACATTTGAAAAATGTCGTAGGTTTGGTCTATCCTTAAATCCTAAGAAGTCTCATTTCGCTATGCGAGAAGGCAAATTGTTGGGTCACATTGTATCTCGAGATGGAATTAGAATTGACCCTAAAAGAGTAGAAGCTATAGATACAATAGCAATTCCTAGAAATGTGAAAGAAATTCAGTCATTTTTAGGAAAAATAATTTTTTTGAAAAGATTTGTTCCTAATTTCGCTGAAATCGTAAAATTGATTACAGATATGCTCCAGAAAAATAGTGAAATAAAATGGACAGCAGAAGCTAAATCATCCTTTGCCCATATCAAAAAAGTTATAAGTGAGGCGTCGGTACTAGAGAGCCCCGATTATCTTAAAGATTTTCTCATTTTTTCATTTGCTTCTGAACACACACTCGTGGTTGTACTCCTTCAGAAGAACGGAGAAGGTTTCAAACAACCGATAGCCTTCTTTAGTAAAAGTCTCTGAGATGCTGAACTCAAATATAATATAATGGAGAAGCAAGCATATGCTATGGTAAAAGAATTGAAAGATTTCAGAACTTATGTTTTACATTCTAAGGTGATTGCATATGTACCTACTAGTTCTGTAAAATATATTTTGGTTCAAGAAGACAGTGATGGAAAAAGAGGAAGATGACTTGCCAAAATTCAAGAGTTCAACTTGGAGGTTAAACCAACAAAGTTGGTAAAGGGGAAAGGTTTAGCTAAACTTTTAGATGAATCCAATTTCAGAGCTCTTGGGATAAACAGTTCTCAGGAGGAGGAAGAATGGGTAGATGTGAATGAACTTGAGGACCAAATAGTCAAAAACAGAATCGAGGAGAAATTTGCGTCATTGAATTGGTACAAGGACATAGTAACATACTTACTGACATTGAAATTTCCAACTGACTTGTCTCCATCCAAATCTAGAACACTAAAGTTGCATGCAATCAAATACTATATTTCCGAAAAGCGATTATACTGGAAAGACCCGCTTGGCTTCCTTTTGGTTTGTCTGGTCGAGTCAAAAACAGAGGAAGTTATAGGTCAATTTCATAAAGGAGTATGTGGAGGACACCACACTTGGAGGGCTACGGCATATAAAATCCTGAGGGTTGGTTATTACTGGCCCAAACTTTTCCCAGATGTTAATGCTAAGGTACAAGCTTGTAGCCCTTGCCAATTTTTTGTAGGAAAACATAAACTACCAGCGATGCCATTGGTCCCAATCAAGACAGAAGCTCCTTTTCAACAATGGGGACTAGACTTCATAGATGAAATTAATCCTCATTCAAGTGCTCAACACAGATGGATTCTGACTGCTACATATTATTTCACCAAATGGGTGGAAGCTATCCCAACAAGAAAGGCTACTGATTCGGTGGTTATAGACTTCTTAGAAGAAAATATTTTGTCTAGGTTCGGCTGTCTTAGAAAGATAGTCACAGACAATGCACATGCTTTTAATTCTATGGTAATGGTCAGCTTCTGCCAGAAATGTAATATTGTGTTGGGTCATTCCACAACATACTATCCTCAGGGAAATGGTCTGGCAGAATCTTCAAACAAGAGCTTAATCAATATAATCAAGAAAGTCTTAAACGAAAATAAAAAATCTTGCCATTTGCATTTAAAATACGCTCTGTGGGCAAATCGGATAGGCACAAAAAATTCTATCGGTACTTCTCCCTTTCAAATGGTATATGGAATAGATGTAGTGTTGCCCATAAACCTAGCACTTCCTGTAATGAAACTATGGCAAGACAAGAAGGAAGAACTGAATCCTCTCACAAGGAGGATAAACCAGTTGATTGAAGTTCAGCAGCACAAAGCGGTAGTGGATGAAAAGTTGCAGAAGTACCAGGATGACATGAAAGTATTATTTGATCGTAAA
This sequence comes from Picea glauca, assembly GCA_000966675.3. Taxonomy (NCBI): domain Eukaryota; kingdom Viridiplantae; phylum Streptophyta; class Pinopsida; order Pinales; family Pinaceae; genus Picea; species Picea glauca. The sequence goes on from JZKD02S1451573.1 coordinate 469,340, forward strand.
GCCAAGGACAAGAATTTTCTCCCTGGGGATCTAGTTTTGAGATGGGATGCTCGAAAAGAGGATTCGGGAAAAAATGGTAAATTCGATCATATTTGGTATGGACCATTTAAGGTAGCATCTCCCGAAGGAAAAAAATTCATTTTTACTTGAAAATTTGGATGGTAAAATCTTGAATGCCCCTGTCAACGGGCGTTTTTTAAAGCATTATATGGAATAATTAATTTCTAGAAACACTCATTGTATATACTGTTTCATTTTTCATTTTTAGAAAATCTATTTTCATTTTGTAAATAAATAAAAATAAAATAAAATTAGTTACGTTTTTATACCAAAAAAATAAATAATAATAATAATAATAATAAATAAAATAAAATAAAATAAAACTGATATTTTTTATATTGTTTTGTTTACAGGATTCAAAGAGACAGCCTAAACTCAGAGGACTGATTTGCCAAAAAATAGGTGATAGATAGTACTTTATGTTATTTAAAAAAAAAAAAAAAGTTTTAAAATATACTTTCACCTTAAGGGTTCACCTAGAACAAGTTTAAAAGGCAATCGAAGTAAAAAAATTTAAGAGAAGAGTCCAACAGGATTATTTTTTAATTTACAACCTGTGTTTTCTGACCTACAATTTTTTGGACGTCTCCTTTTATACCTTCAGTTCTGTCTTATGCTTTTCGGGTTTCCCATAGAGATATGAGAGATTTTGTCTTGACTTTTGAAGTCAGAAAATAATTAAATTTAGTAAGACCAGTCTTCATAGTTCTTATTCTCTAACTAAAAGTGGTTATGTTTAGGTTGATTCTGACTCTCTCAGGTTTCTTAACAATTTGTCTGAGGATTTAAGCTTGCTCAAAAGAAAACCCCTGAAAATAATCTTTCCCTTTCTTCTCTACAGACTGAGGGGTTTTGAAAGTTGAGAAAAGAATGGTCTAGAATAATCAAAACAGTTTGAAAAACCTTTATTGTAAATTTTGACACAGATAACCACCCCTGATATTTTAAGTATCATTGATTTCCCCCGCTTCGTATTTATAAGATAAATATAAGATAGATGGTGAAAGGAAATTCATATTTGATTGCCCCCATCTAGTCCCAAAGACGATGAAAGGAAATTCATTTAAATGATTGCCCTCGTCTAATATAAAAGAAATATATAACTTCACCGGGGTACTGAACAGGCCTGCTGGCAGTGAAGCAATATCTGAATATAAATATATAATTAGCACTCGAAGCGGTGAAAGGAAATTCAGTAAAAAGGGACAGATAACTTCACCGGGGTACTGAACAGGCCCGCTGGCAGTGAAGCAATATCTGAGGTATCTGTAATGATTGTCATACTTATCTATCACTCTATTCTAGTTACCAGTTTTTTCGAAACCGGATCTTCATCTTAAGTCAAGGTAGAGCTACCCATTTAAAATTATAAATTTTATTTCGATTGATGCAAGCCGAAATTTACAAATCTGTTAAGTTTCCTAAGATTGTTTTAATCATCTTAATACTAACTTAATTTTAGAACGAGAAGAAGAATATTATGAATAAGACTATAACTGAGTTTAAAGCAAATAAGAAGTTTTGAAAAGATTTTCAGAAGTTGAAAAGAAATCTCTTAATACTCTCATTTAGCAATTTTAGCAGTGATAAACCCTTTACACCATTTACCCAATGAAGGCACTGAGTCTACATGTTCTCCTCATCCCACAGGGAGACGAGGTCCCCAGTTGGAGCCTATGTTGAAACAGATCCAAAATTTTTATCACTAAGGCCTAAATTTTTCTTTTTCGGGTTTCGACTATTCTTAAAACACGAGTTTCGTATCATTTCTAAGTATACGATACTTTTTTCTTAATTTCGTTTTAATTTTTTGGATAATGAAAGGAAAAAAGGTTTACAAAAAATTATAAGACTCCCGATGCTTATTATTTGAAAATTATTTAAAACGTGTTAAATTTTAAGACTAACGAGTTTAAAATTAAGCTTAAAAGAATTTTCGAGATTCAGGGTTTGCTACAAACAAAGTTTTCGATGCAAATCAAATCGCGAAATACCGATCCCCGATTTCCTGATACGTTTAAATCTTAATTAAAACATGAATTAATTAATTCTTTTATAAGAAAGTTTAAGAGTTAAGATAATCATGTCGCGATTTCAGGATTCGGGGTTCAGTGAGATCACATCTCCTGTCATCATGTTTCCCAAAATCCCAAACTGCGAAAACCCGATCCACAGTTCACTTTAAATCAAACTAATTTTTCTTCGGTCTAAATTGTGATTAGTAAGTTAATTAAAATGAGTTAAGTCATGTTTAAAAAAGGGCAAACCATCGCGATTTCGCGATTTCGGAGATCGGACTTCATTGATAACATACCTTTCGACATCAAGATTTCCAAAATCCCAAAAGCGTCTAATCTCAATTAACTAATGTGATAAAAGCATTTAAATCTTAATTAAAACATCGCGTTTTCGTGATTTCAGAGATCAGACTTTATCGACGACATACGTTTCGACATCAAGATTTTCGAAACCCTGAAAAGCGATGTTTTCAGATTTAATCTATAATTAACACTAATCAATCTTTTTCTAAAACAGGTTTAATGGTAATCATTCTTTAAGTGTTCATTAATGCTTCATTTTTCGATTAAGTAAGTTTCTCATTTTCTGTGAAAAAATCAAGGGCGCATAAATACGGACATTAAATGCGTATCTCCTAAAAATATCTTCCCCATTAAGGACTTTAAATTCATGACAGTTGTGCAAATCTTGTCATTTTTTAAATGTATTCAAAATAAACGTTCGAACGACTATATTTTCATTTTAAGATGAGCTCATTCATCCATTTTCTGTGACAGGTATTCAATTAAACGCAGAGCCATGGCACCTAAAAAGGCACCGAAGAAAAAAGAAGACACACAGAAAGGAGATATTATCTCTAATACTACTCCACACGCCATAGACTCCATCAAATCATGGACTCAAATCTCTGAATTGTTGGAGTATGAGTTTGAGAATGTTGACCCTGATTCTGAAAATCATTGTCGGGACATAGCCGAGTCTGAGCTTCATAAGATTGTTGCATGCCCACGACTCATGGCATACACTGCTATGATCAGTTGGGCTCTGGATAAAGTCGATATCCCCACAAGAAGCATTTTAAACGACCAAGGAGCTATCGTCGGCTCATTCAGGCCAGAGAACATACAAGTAATGTATAAACTCTCGTCAAACCCTAAACATACTTTTAATGTGGATTTTTTAGCAGAGTTTCAGAGAAAAGAATGTATCGAGGTAGACCAGACATATCCCGAAATGATTAAAGGATGGGCGAGGTGCCCAACAAAGTTTAGAGCTGATTCCCATGGGATTTATGCTACAGCATCATTAAACGAATACATGGTATATGTAGCCATGATGTTATGTAGGCTTTTCGGGAGAAAAGATCCCTGTCATTTTCATGCATATTGGGTGCCCTTCTTAGAGGAATATTCAGAAGGAAATGGTTTTAATTGGCATAAGATTTTGTCAGATAACCTTACGCAAGAAGTCTTAAACTACAAAACAACAAAATCAAAGGGACAACCAGTAGCTTTTTATATGTCTGCATACATTATGGATGCAATCTGTTATGTGACTCCCTTTCCATTAATGAACTGGAGTTGGAGCATTTCCTGTCCAGAGCCCATTCATAAATATCACTTGGCCCATTGGGAAGAAAATGCTAAAGACTCATTTTACGAGGTTTGTCATTTTATTATAATTCCTATGCACATAATGTTTTTTGGATGCAAACCCCCTCGCATTTCTGATGCAATCACATAAAATCTGAAAGCAGTTATCGACTAGTTTATTGAAGAAAAGTTTTCCTACATTAGGGTTTATGGCTGTTCCATTCCCCCTCATGCACTCCCAAAATTCCTACCAGACAGATTGGTGTGCAGGGAGGTAGCTCATTAGATAGTAAAGGGTGGGGTTGGATTAGAATTAAAAGCAGCTCAAAAGAAATCATGGCCATCTTTCCCGGTTCATATTGGGAAATTTACTTTATTAAATTTAGGCCACTCTAAGGTAGAGGTTGAGTCATTGGAAGAAGTGAAATTAGTAGATATTGAGCACAGAAAATATGACCCCTACCAAGTTATAAGAAGGCATTTCATACATTGTAATCTAAAGACGTATGAACATGAAGTATCTATTTATTATGATATATTTAAGGATGTTAAATCTTATGAAGAAGTGTTGAGCAGAGTACAGGTCATGCCACCTGACTCACAGACTGGGTTTACAACTTTTCAGAGCCATAGGCGAAGTTGCCTACCAAAGAGTTTGCAGGGTGAAGTTTCGACGTCACCTCCAGAACAAGAAGAGCCCCCTCCAGGGTTTGAAACTAATACACAAGACAAAACAAATACCAAAGATAAGGTGAAGGATTCTGAGATGCCTCCCCAAAACACAGGGGGTTCTCAAATAAAAGAATCAGAGACAGAGAAAGGAAAAGGACTGGAAACAACTCCAGAAAATCTTAATGCTATTCCAGAAAAGATAGGAGGAACAACATCAACAGAACTCGACAGTCCTATCATCTCTTTAACTCCGTTGCAGACAACTTTTGGAACCCCTCATGAAGGAGATTTATATGTCAGTGATCTAGAGCCGATTTCAAGAGATGAAATCCCCCCATCAAATTACCTTTTCAATAAAAAGAGAAGAGAAGTCTTGAAACAGGAAATTCATCCAAGAGGAGATGGGATGATTAAAAAACATAGGGTGATTATAGATGGAAAGAAGCTCAAAGATGGAGAATTTGCTACGAAATTAGCAGGTACGATGGGTGCTATAGCATCAGCAAATATGTATTTTGTTCGAAATTTAACAACTATGCTTGAGCAAAAAGACCAAACAATAATTCAGTTGCAAGACAAATTAAAAGAAACTGAGAGAAATATCAGTTGGGGAATACAGAAGGGTCTAGAACAAGCTAGACTAAAAGATACGCAAGAAATTCAGAAAATGAATAAAGATTTGGAGGAGGCAAAGCATATAATACAGGTCACACAGGAACAGGTCCGAAAGCTGGGAGAAGAAAATAAACATTTGCGGGATAAAATTGTTTCTATTACTAATCAAGTAGTAGAACTTGAAAATTTCAGAACACAAGCATTGGAGATATATTTGAAAATAGAGCAAGAACAGCAGAAAGTGTTTTTGAATCTGGAAGTAGTCCAAAATTATTTTCAAGAAACTAATAAGTCTTTGGAGAATGTTTTCCAGAAGGAAAGGGAGGCGAAAGCAGCTAGAACAACTTTTCAAAAGGTAGTGGCTTTCTCATCAAAGGAAGAAGATGGAAAGATTCATAAATTATCTATTTCTGAACAGGTTAAAGGGGACATAATATTAAAAGTATGGGAAGCAAACCTAGCTGAATATAAAAGAATAACCAGAGAGGTTAATGATGATTGCCAGGGAATTTTTGATCTCATAGAAAGAGCTTCATTGAATATCGGAACAGATGACTGTTCCGGATTATTAGGTGAGATTAATATTGCCAAGGACCAGCTAAGATTCAAAGAAGAGCTGGAGGAGATGAAGACAGAGATTTCAAGAATTAAATTAATCAATATCACAGAGATCAACAAATTGATGGTAACGCCGAATCTAAAGTTGAAAACTATTAAATTCACAGAAAAGATGATAGAAATTCATTTGCCTGCATTGCAGAAAAGATTACTCTTATTCAAAGCAATAGAGATACCAGATGCTCCCAGAACTTTTGTGAAATTTCTGGGAAAGTGTATTCAGTGTATTGAAGCAAAAAAAGGAAGCTCGTCAATGCAAGTTTAAAATCTTTTTTAAATGTTTTTTATCATTAGAAATTAGAAAGAAAATGTGAACAGTTGACATTATTGTTTATATGTAACCGTAATATTAGGAAGTTGGTTAGTCACCAACGAAAAAATTTGATGAAAATGTATAAATGTAGTTTCTAAAGACTGAGAAAGCGCTTTAGAATTTTTTGGAGAGAGCCGATTGTAATAACAGTTTTCCTATACGTCATAATATAGATCACAAACGAGATTCTGAATCCTGCAAATTTGTAGCTATGTGTTCTTCAACCCTGTTTACCATTCTTTATTATATTTTTCTTTCAATGTTCTTCTAATGAATAATCAATTTGAAGTTATCTACATCTTTGATTTCTAGTTCAGATTGGTTTGGATATCAAATTTTTTATAGTTTTTCCTCTGAAATTGCTATCAGTGATTTTAAGACCTGTAAATCATTTGAACCTTAATACTTAGCTTTCATTAGAAACCTTGTTCTCTTTCATTATTATATGTCAAAATATGAGATTCTTTCTTGATTAAAGCCTTATATTTTTCTGTAGTGTTTATTTGTTATTTTATGATTCTCAAATTGTTACAAATCTAGGAAATGACCTCGAATGTATTTATGTTAGTGTTTTGAATTTCAAAATTGTTTTCTTCATATTCTCATCTCTGAAAAGTTTGAAGTAACATTTGATTAAAATCCTTTAACAAATAAAAAAAATTTTATCCTCCATGACTGTTCCAAGTAGTAGACAACCCAACATCGAACCTGGCCTTCAAGATCAAACCAGTATTGCCTTGAATTTATTTAATACTATCTTACAAACAACAACTAATCGGGTTGAATTAGAATGTTCATGGGATGCTATTGAGAGAGACATTAGCATCCAAGAACAACAAGAAGCAAGACAGAGACAGTTGAGAAACTGATTCTGATTTACCCTTCTTTTAAACTCTTATTCTCAAATTATTCCTTTAAAATTTTACGGATGCCTTGACGGTATACTTTATAGCCTTAAAGTATAAAATCAGGAACAACACACAACTCAACCAGCCACAACCCCTTTCAAGTGGGGTTGGGATTTCAGCCATTGGGTCCCATGGATGTTGCACTACCCCTTGCATCCACACAAGCTGAATCGTCCCATGCTCAAATCGAATTCGACAAAGCTACCTGGTTTATTCAATGAATCCAACACATCCGCCAACAAGTTCAGGATATTTTGTAGAATTCCAATGCCAAGTACAAGAAGTTCCATGATCAACACCAGATGCCACACAAGTTTCAGGTGGGAGATAAAGTTTGGTTGCACTCGCAGAAAGAATTCCTTATAGGACCCCATCAAAATCTTTGTCCACTTCGCTATGAAACTTACAATATCACCAAGGTTGTGGGTGACAATGATTTTGAGCTCAACATTCCCCCCTTCCTTGGATTTCACCTAGTGTTTAATGTGGACCTCATTCGGCCATACTTTCCACCATTATTGGACACCTCAGATATAGAAAAACAGTTGACACCGACATATCTCAACATGCATCCACTGATTATATAGTAGACACATAGGTCAAGGGAAATCACCAACAAAAGCTTCATCTTTATCGTGTTGTCAAAGAGAGACAACTCCTACACCAAGGCAAGTGGCTCACCCGGGGCCAAATTCAACAAAAATTTCCTCATCTGATGGGGGAACTCAATGCAATGGATGCAATTGCTTCCTAAGGGGGGAGGATTGATCCAGGTGGATATCGGTGGCCACCCACCTCTTCCAACTGGATCACATACAGTTTTCATCTTGGCAATTGTTTTTCTAGCTTTTTGGGTCCCAAACTTCTGGGGTCGTTTTGAGACAGTAAACAATTTTTTTGGGGATCACCATAATCTCACTGTAGAAAAAGTTAGATTGTGATGGAAAAATGTGTGGTCCTTGGATAAACGTTTCCAACGGGCTATCGTGCACCTAAAATGAAGATCGTATGCAAAAGTTACGACCATGGGAAGGTGATGTATCAACTTACCCCATCGGGGCCCACATGACTTTTGGCGCTTCATCTCCTAGGGTTATATTTTTGGATGTCTAGGGTTTTCTGATTACTTCTTGATGATAAAAAGGCTCGGAGGCCTCATTGTAATGTGCTCAGGAGAATGCACATAGCCGCCACATCTCTTCTCGGAGATTAGCTACCACCATTCGAGCAAGATTGTTTGATTCTGTATTTTACAGTTTTACCATATTTCTTTATTGAATAGAAGTTAATTTTCATAGTATCTTTGTTATAGTTTGCTATATATTTGTTTTAATATTATAGATCTGTGTTTCATTTCGTTCCGCTCATAAATCTGGATCATAAACTCTGCTTTTCAAGACAAGGGTTTACACAAAATAATCTCTAATAACACAGACTTATGAAACAAGAAGAAGTTTCTTCAAACGTATGTGAAACCAGTTCAAGAAAGAGAACAAGTGAAAATATACTCAAATTACCATTCAAGAAGATCCATTTAAAAAATTATCACTACAAAATAATTTGTGTCTAATGGATACAGG